>JAWZYV010011982.1:0-181725 GCA_038373885.1 Cheiracanthium punctorium | reverse complement strand
CTCAAAAGTGAAGAGATCTAAGCTCTAGGACTAATATTTCTCGAGTTTTCTAGAAGCCCATGGAAAAACATATGGGAAAGCGAAACCTCCGTATCTCCGGTTCTAATTGGCCGATTTTGATGCAACAAAAAGCAAAATTTATCTATTTGAAGCGTAGAATACGAATTTTAAACCATTTTAAGCCCCAGAGCAGCGGGTTGCCCCGAGAATTCGTAACAATACAAACACTTTAGTCATTTTCGTAAATATTTTTTATAATAACAAATAATTGAAAAATTTTCCTATTTTTTAACGCTAAAAATTCTCTTTACAAATGTGGTTACTTATTTTCCTACATATATTGGTATGCTTATCGATATAGAGCATTTCGAAGAATTAAAAATAAGTTTAAATTAATTTATACAAATGTAAATTTGAATTATTTTCATTGTTCATACTTTATAATTAAAAAAATTATTTAACTTCTGAATTTTTTTTATCCTTTGTAATTTTATTTTAAAATTACAAAAGTGTAAGATGTAAGATTTTTGGGCCCTAAAATCTGTAGGCCCTGGGCAGTTGCCCGTTTGCCCTGCCGGTAATATGGCACTGGTAATAAAAAACCCATCCCCGTTAAAACACATCTTTTACGAACTTTCAACAAATTTGAGGACGCTAGACAATTAATGTCCATTCTCTTTCACAGATGGCGCCATCACCGCACTTTGCAAGTCAAAATCCAGCTTAAGCCAACCCTGCATTGCCAAGCCAAATCTCAAGCTTGATTTAAGCTTATGTGCTGTCTGGGACATAATGGGCCGGTACCTCCCTGGAACAGAATTTCTTCTGGAGTTCACAGGAATAAAATTCCGTAAATATAGGGAAATAGTAGTGGCGTCTCAGCTGCAAGTACTTTTACCGTATTTTCACGGAAATTATTTTTACAGTGAGGATAGTCCATTATCCGGGATTACATTGACTGATTATTAAGGTTTGATACATTAAAAATTTATTGCAATAAGCGGGATATGCTATTAAGCTGGTTCGACTAAATGATTTGAAACTCAACTAAAAGTTCATACTTCAGTTGTTTGTGTTAAATATTTAATCGTCAGTTCAGTTCATATACATAAACAGTATTCATGTTTGGTGTTTTTCAAAAGGAGCCCTGACAGCCTTTTTAAAGTCAATTCGTCTTTGGGGGGGGGGGGGGGAGAAGCGTCCTGCCCTTTAATGAAAAAAAAAACCATCTTCTCTTTTTCAAGCGTATACTCATCAATCAATAACGATTTTAAAAATGCATCTTTCTATTTTTCAGGGAAACACGTAGTTCTGATAGTTATTTAATGTGGAGTAAGTTACTCCCCCCCCCCTCTCTCGGTGGCCTAGTCGAATGACCCGGCCATTAGAAAATCGTTCACATGACGGCCATCGTCATGTGAAAAGAATATGTATATTAATGACTATGTCATTTTATCTCTCACCCCCTTTATTGAAATTTGTCCCAGAAATGTGTCCCAAAAAAGTGACATAAAAATGCGACATAATAAAGTATGCGACATAAAAGTTCTTGAGTATTTTACATATATTTAAATACTATTAGTTCACAACAGCTTTAATCTATTGTTATAATATTTCGTAAGCTGTAGAATATGCATCGCATGTATTTTTCTATAAATAGGTTACAATCATAAAAATTTCATTATAGGGTTACCAGGCGAAATACACGAAAGATGAGAGATAAAATGACATAGTCAATTAATATAGTTTTCATATGGCAATGGGTGTTCAGGGGGGGTCTCCCTCTGACGAAGCTCGAACAGCCGAGTTTATATATATATATGTGTATCATTCGGGCGCTACGGGAAAGTTATGTCGTGGAACCGGTGGTAAGGCGAGGGTGTGGCATGGCTATTGAGGTCTCCTGGCTGGCTCGGGACTCTGTCTTCGAGCCGACCCCGGCCGCCCGCTGTCTGTAGTCGTAGTTAGGCCAAGTGTGGAAGAAATAAATCGAACTCCAACTGCGATTACATGATTTTATTTGATGATTCCATACATCTCTGTTAGGCAGTTGCAGTCACGCAAAAATCTGCTCCTGATCTGTTGCAGGTCCTTATAAAAGCTTTGGACGTCATGTCACATGACCTTGAACGCGTTGCAACCATTGGCCAAAAGCTAAAACTGGGCAGCGGTTTGTTATGACTTTTAAGACGCCTATGTGGCTGGCTGCCGGGACCGTCTACAAAGTTACAAAGGAATTGCAAGGGACCGTGTATTAATTGCAGTTTTTGAACGCGGATTTCTTTGTTCCAACTGAATTAAACTGCGTAGTTTCAGAAATATGGAATTTTCATAGGCTTTTGACTTGTAATGTTACATATATATATATATATATATATATATAAACTCGGCTGTTCGAGCCTCATCAGGGGGAGACCCCCTCCTCTGAACCCCCCTTAGTTTTTACTTTTATTATTGCCATATTAAAACGATATTAATTGACTATGTCATTTTATCTGTCATCTTTCGTGTATTTCGCCTGGTAACCCTATGTTAAAACTTTTATAATTGTAACCTTTTTATAGAAAAATACATTGGATGCATATACTACAGCTTACGAAATATTGTAACTATAGATTAAAGCTGTTGTGAACTAATAGTATTTAAATATATCTAAAATTATGTCGCATACTTTTATGTCGCATTTTCATGTACATTTTTCGGACAACTTTCAATAAAAGGGGTGAGTGATAAAATGACATTCATTAATATTTACGTAGATAGATATAGATATAGATCAAAATTCCGGCAATTCCAGCCGACATGGTTGCTAGGAAACCCATTATCGTCATGTGAAAAGAATGTTTTGGGTCCTAACATTATTTCTATTGGTCAGATTTAACATTTCAATATCTTTGAACCTTCTCCTAGGAAACAAGGATCATTTTTCGAAAACAACGTTTAAATCAGTACAGTAGTTCTTTTTAGTCTAGAGGAGAAACATTATCTGAATATTACCTTTTATATGCTGGGTTGCTATAATTAAAATTCCACAATGTCTATAGCTGAAACGGATGAGCAGATTGGCACCCAATTTAGCGTATGAACACAAGGGTGTCTTTTCAAAAGTTTAGTTCAAAAACTGTCCACTAGGTGGCGCATTGCATGGTGAAATCAGCTAAAAAATAATTCAAATTGGCTACTAAATACTCAAAAACTACTGAATGAATGTTGAAAATGTTTGTTCATTTTGAAATATCCTTTCTATTGTTAAATTTCTTTTCATGCCAAACGCCACCTAGTGTACATTTTTTGAACTTTTTTTATCGAAACTTCCTTGAATGCATTAAATGTGTAGTTTATATACCAAATTTCGTTACAATCCGTTCACCCATTTAGCTGTAGAACCATGTGTATAGAGGAGTTTAATGGAACTGGAGAGATTTGCCATCTCTCGATTTAACTACCAGCAATATATCGGTCTGTCGAATCGCCAATCGCGTGCCAAATTATAATAACTCCGTAGAGATATGAGTGTTCGGTATAATTGCTCCTTTTTACTTCCTTGTACGGAATATAAGGTAAGTAATGTGATCCCGAAAAATTTCGGGGGCCAAATTTGACGATAAAACCAATTTTGACTACCTCTAAATTTACTTTTAAGAATTTTTTCGATGCATCTCAACGTAAGCTAGCATACACGACCATATAAACGCGTCTGCAACTCATTCTGACCACCGGCAAGTCCATTTTGGCCAGTTTTTCCATACCGTCTGTACGTACGTACGTACGTATGTATGTATGTTAACTCGCATATATCAAAAACTATTGGTCGTAGAATATTGAAATTTTATATTTAAGATTGTTCTATGATCTAGTTGTGCACCTCCCCTTTTGGTCTCAATCGAATGGATAGTTTATCTACAGGACCGCCCAAAAAATTCGAAATACATAGCGCTCAATGGGCCGAAATTCATCAAAGCGTATTTTAGAGGTAAGGCTGTTTCAAACGACTCAGAAGTGATATATGCTGTTAAGAGTTACAAAATAAATTTCTCCATTAAAAGAAGTGTCTTTATCACTTATATTTCTGCTACCGGAACATTCAAAAGATTTCCTATACATTACGGTCAATGGCAATTTTAGGGGCATTCATCCATTTCAAGCACAGTATTGTCCTACCATATAAGTTAGGTAATGGTCCGACCACGGTCACGTGCCTCCCTCCAGAACTACGGCAAAAGTCGCCAAGCTTGGCGACTTTTGGTGTACGTGTGTATGTATTAAACTCTCCAGTCGCAAAAACTATTAGTCCTAGAATGTTGATATTTCATACATAAGATTGTTGTAACATCTAGTTGTGCATCTGGGGTTTTGGTTCCAATCTGCTGGAGAGTTTATTTACAGGACCACCCAAAAGAATTTCAATACTTTAATGTCTATGGACATCTTCAATGTAATACAACTCTAGACAGTAATTGTTTGGTCCATGCCCAACATCTCGCCGTCTGTCGTTGACCTTGGGGAATTTTTCCAAAATATCGTCAAATTTGGCGATAGTCAGTCATTTGGTCAATGCCCAAAATATCGCCATTTGTCATCGTTCTTGGCGAGTTTTGGCGAAATGTCGCCAAATTAGGCGATAATCTGTCTTGTTTGGTACACGCCCAAAATCTCGCCATTTGCCAACGACCTTGTTTTGTTTCGCAGAAATATTGCCAAATTTGGCGCCAAAAATTATTTCGTATTTTGTATAACTCTAAAAATTTAACCCGTAGAATTTTGAACTTTTGTATTTAGAGCTATTGTAATATCTAACTGTTTTCAATATATTTTTTTTACTACAATCGACTGGGTAATTTATTTACAGGGTCAGCCAAATGACTTTAAATACATTAAGGTGTATAGATGCATTCAATTCATTGAAAGTCTGTGGTCAATGACTACTTTGTCTATCCCCAAAATCTCGCAAACTATCTCAAGCTTGTCGGCTTTTGGTGAAATATCGCCAAATAAAGTGTCAGAAGGAAATCTTTCTAACTGAACTCAGCTTGGCGATATCGAAATATTGCGCTAGAAATCGCTAAACCTTACAATTACTGATATTTTACCTCTTTCAAACAAAAAAAGTTTAGATGAAGTGCGCCGAAAATATTTTTGATTTAATAGACGTGCAAGGAAGTCGTGTTGTCATCAGATTTTTTTTCCCTGCTGTGCAAGGTCTTTTCCTTACTGCTAGCCTAAGAGTATTCTATACTAATAGTTTAAAATAGTTTACTGCAAAATAAGAATAAATTTAATTAAACCGATCACACTATTTATAAGTGAATCAAAGACAATTACTTATTATTCTACATCGAAGCTGGACACATCATCAGAAAATTAAAAATGTGCAGTTTTATTTGATTAAGTTAAAACTATTTTTATCGCCTGAATGGAAGTAGACAAAACGTGCTCTGTGAACAGTAAATTAAACAATTTACTGTTCCCCCAAGCACTTTCAAAACTGGTGTTTCCAAGGATATAAATCTAATCAGTTATTTAAGCATCTGCCTAATTAGACTTTCAGACTGAGAAAGATTTGATTACAAAAGGATATAAAAAGCTCTAGTACAGGGGGGGGGGGGAGAGAGAGACAGCAAAAAATAGAGATTGTTTTATATTTTGTTTCTATGAACTTAGTGAAAAAATTTGAGCATCACTTTGAAGTATTTTTAATTCGTAAAAAAATTAAAGTACGTATATATATATATATATATATATATATATATATATATATGTACATATTACTAATTATCGCTCATTGCATTTGTATATTTTAAGTGGGTTGCTGAAGGTGTTTCAAAACTGAAAGCTTCTTATCAAAAAAAGTAAAAAATCAAAATATGAAAATAAGTAACATATTAAATTCATTTTTTGACTTTATTCTTAGTTATTATAAGTAGCACTGCTCCGTTAACTTTTTTTAAATGCACAGCAAACATTTTTTTTCTGCTTACGTTAATCAATAATTGCTTAACGACAAGAATAGAGCGAAACTGAAATAATTACATTCTGTTTCATTTATCATGTCTTGACTACTGTCGATTACAATAATTTAAGAAATCTATTTCATTTTTATAAAAAGATGAGAATCAATTTAAAATCTGGTATTCTTTCATTTTAAAAAATGTGGAGAAAAATTGTATTTTGAATATTTCCTGGATTCATTCATGAGACTTGCCATAACTTATTAGATAATTATTAATTACTAGCTGAAGTACCCGTTATCGACGGGTTAGTGAATGAAAATTTCTAAAAAGCAAGAATTTCGTCAGAATTGTAGGAGTACACAGAATGGATGTAGTATGTTGCCGAAATAAAGAAAGCAAAGTTATAATTTTCATGTATTGTTAAAATATTACAGGTTAGAGAGTAACTAAGTAATATCATTTCATTCGCTTCAGTCGTAATTATGTGATGCGCGAACGAATATTTACGCATATTGAAATAATTGTCGCAAAATCTCAAAATCTAATCAATATTTTTGAAAAATTTGAAGCCTAGAATTTAAGTTGAGTGACAATCTATCATGTCACCCAAATTCGTTTCATTCCCTGCAGTCTTTATTTCGTGATGCTGAAACAAATTTTCAGCATTTTAAAACGATTTTCGAAAACTCTCAAAATGTAAGCAAAATATTTTTAAAATTCAACGCCTATAAATTAAGATTAGCAACTACCTATCATATCACTCAATTTCGTAACATTCGTATTAGTCGTTATTACGTGATGTTTGAAGAATTATAAACGTATTTTGAGAGAATTTTCACAAAATCTCAAAAATCTAATAAAAATGTTTAAAAAATTGGACTCCTATAGTTTATGTTGAGCAACCATCTATCGTGTGACCAAATTTCATATCATTCGCTTTAGTCGCCATTACGTAATGCGTGAACAAAGATTCACTCAGTTTTAAACGATTTTCGCAAAATCTCGAAATCTGATCGATTTTTCTAATTAGATGCTAATGGTTTAAAGTGAGTCACCACCTATCATTTCACCAAATATCATTTTTTCACCTTTGCAGTTATTACGTCATGTGCGAACACAAATTTACGCAGTTTGAAATGATTTTCGCAAAATCTCAAAATCTTGTCAAGATTTTTTTTTTAATTCGACGAATATGTTTTAAGTTGAGTGAGCGCCTATCATGACACCCAATTTCATATCATTCGCTTCAGGCGTTTTTACGTGATGCTTGAACACAAATTTACGCAGTTTGAAAGGATTTTCGCAAAATTTCAAAATCCAATCAAGATTTTTTAAAAATTCGACGCCTATGTTTTAAGTTGAGTGAGCACCTATCATGACACCCAATTTCACATTATACGCTTCAGTCGTTTTTGCGTGATGCTTGAACACAAATTTACGCAGTTTAAAACGATTTTCGCAAAATGTGAAAATCTAATCAAGATTTTTTAAAACTTCGACGACTATGTTATAAGTTGCGTGACCACCTATCATGTCACTCAATTTTATATCATTCACTTCAGTCGTTTTTACGTGATGCTTGAACACAAATTTACGCAGTTTGAAAGGATTTTCGCAAAATCTCAAAATCCGATCAGGATTTTTTAAAAATTCGACGCCTATGTTTTAAGTTGAGTGACCACCTATCATGACACCCAATTTCATATCATTCGCTTCAGTCGTTTTTGCGTGATGCTTGAACACAAATTTACGCAGTTTGAAACGATTTTCGCAAAATCTGAAAATCTAATCAAGATTTTTTAAAAATTCGACGCCTATGTTTTAAGTTGAGTGACCACCTATCATGACACCGAATTTCATATCATTCGCTTCAGTTGTTTTTGCGTGATGCTTGAACACAAATTTACGCAGTTTGAAACGATTTTCGCAAAATCTGAATATTTAATCAAGATTTTTTAAAAATTGGACGCCTATATTTTAAGTTGAGTGACCACCTATCATGTCTCCAAATTTCATATCATTCGCTTCAGTCGTTTTTGCGTGATGCTTGAAAACAAATTTACGCAGTTTAAAACGATTTTCGCAAAATGTGAAAATCTAATCAAGATTTTTTAAAACTTCGACGACTATGTTATAAGTTGCGTGACCACCTATCATGTCACTCAATTTTATATCATTCACTTCAGTCGTTTTTACGTGATGCTTGAACACAAATTTACGCAGTTTGAAAGGATTTTCGCAAAATCTCAAAATCCGATCAGGATTTTTTAAAAATTCGACGCCTATGTTTTAAGTTGAGTGACCACCTATCATGACACCCAATTTCATATCATTCGCTTCAGTCGTTTTTGCGTGATGCTTGAACACAAATTTACGCAGTTTGAAACGATTTTCGCAAAATCTGAAAATCTCATCAAGATTTTTTGAAAATTCGACGCCTATGTTTTAAGTTGAGTGACCACCTATCATGACACCCAATTTCATATCATTCGCTTCAGTCGTTTTTGCGTGATGCTTGAACACAAATTTACGCAGTTTGAAACGATTTTCGCAAAATCTGAAAATCTAATCAAGATTTTTTAAAAATTGGACGCCTATGTTTTAAGTTGAGTGACCACCTATCATGACACCAAATTTCATATCATTCGCTTCAGTCGTTTTTACATGATGCTTAAACAAAAAAAGCGTCACGGACAGAATGACAGAATGACAGACAGACAAACTTTTTTTTGAGGGTCTCATCGGATTCCCGGGTGCTTGAAATGGATAGAAATCGCAAAATTTTTGAATTCCAAGAAATGTACAGACAAAAGTCTAATTTTATTTATATAGATTTACTGTTGAATAGTATGAACTATTGCAGGTTTTGAATAATTTATCCAAGAATTTGTCAGTTTGTCAGCAAGAACTGGTATAAATTAAAAAAAAAAAAAAAAAAAACCTCTCAAAAATTGAAAACACTGAAATATTTTCAAAAAAATTGCTGTAATCTAGTTAACAAAATTTGTAGTTATGACATTATAAATGCTCAAGAATAATTTAGTACTCATTTGGTATCCTTACTGAATATTAAATATACTTAAAGTATAGTATTCTAAACTTTTAACTGCTGTTCACTAAACCATTTAAGTAAATTTGACATGTTCATGTGAGTTCTGACTTATTTACATGTAGTTAAATTCAGAAAAAAATTCAAATTCATATAAATTGGACAAACAACAAAATTGAAATCCGTTCCTATATTAAACGCGGAATGTGTGTGTGTGTGTCCGAGCGATCTCGAAAACGGCTCTAAGGATTCTTTTTAGATTTCGTACTTGGGGTGTTTTGGGGCCCCTGAAACGATTGAGCTAGGTCACATGACTGAAAAACCACTCTAAAACGCTCAAAATATAAAATTTTAAATTTTCGCACGGTAGCGCCATCTATTGATCCTTTGAGAAACACAGTTGGTGCAATTTTCGTAAAAAGGATGTTCAAATAAGTTTGGGGCGGATTAAAAAATAGATGTAATCGATATATAATAGTAAAAATTAATTTCGCAAAGAAACAAAATAAATGGAACTTGATATCCAGAAGACGGACAAATAAATATTTTAATAACTAGATCTATTACACCTTTCAGCTACAGAAGTTTGTTTAGAATAAAAAAAAATATTTTTATTTCAAACTATCATCCTGGCAACCAGCAATGATCGATGTCATCCCCGCAAGCACCTTGATGGAATATACGTAAATAATTTAATTATTCTTAATTCATAGTTATTAATACAAAACTATTCGTAAATCTTATGTGAAAAGTTGCCTGGATTTATTACTTCATCCTTTTGTAACTAACGTAAAACTAAATGTGTTTTCGCATATATATTAAAACTATAAATATTTTTCATGTATTTTATTGATCCATATGATGCGAATTTCAAAAGTGCATAAAAGTTTCAGCTTAGCCGAATAATTTAAATGAAAATGACACCCTTTTCAGTCATACACAGAAAGAAAAAAGATCCTGTGACGTAACATGAAAATTCCGAGGTTTATATATATATATATATATATATATATATATATACATATATAACGGCACCAGCTTGAATTCTACTTTAACAGCCTTATTCGTTGAGGATAAATATTTTAATGTAGTTACTCTGACGATTTTTTTTATGGGACAACCGTTTATAATGAACCGATCTTTGAAACTCCGATGAAAAAATTTACAATGATACGATCGATTCCTAAATTGGGCTCGCAACCGAAGTTCAAATTAATTTTGCAGGTAATCAGCCATCAGTTTAGTTTTCATTCACTGCAGTTGATGATTTCAACTCATTTATTTTATCATCGTATGGACAACCTTTGAAAAGTTGCGGGCAGAACTTTACGATGTTAGCGAACTCATGGGCCTGACTTCAGGATGTTAGCGAAATCGCGGGCCGTATAATTCGGATTTATATGGGAGTTTGAATGTTTTATATAGGTTTTATACAGGGTTTTGACTTGTTCTGCGGGCCGGTCCAAAAGCCATGCGGGCCCCACCGGCCCGCGGCTGGAGGTTGTCCATATGTGGAAGCAGTAAATTGGGAGGCTGAAATCTGGTTACTAAAATTTTTTCGAATACATTTTCAATTCTTATTTAGTCGTGGATTAGACTGTGCTGTTTTGTGTTGTGTACTATTATTAAACTAAAGGATAAAGCCCTTTGTGGAGACAATTACAACGGCGATAGAATGTCTACACTCAGAATATTTAATATTTACCCACTTAAAATCAAATAACTTCATATTCAATTTTTATTATATATCGAAATCGGAATTGTATAATCTGCAGAAACATTTCGTATTCGAAACATTTCGTTTGGTATGAACATCCTCTCCTATATCAATGCTTAATGCATAGAAAACCATTTTATTTTTGAAAAAAGAGTTAAACTGGGTAGTAATTTAGAAAAACTATCTTAAGCGAATTGGAATCGTAATTTTCCCTCCAAAGCCTGATAACTGTGACTTCAATATGACTTCAATGTCACTTGATATGCATAATTTTGACACTCAAATGATAAGTTTTTTTTTATTTTCTTGAATGAAATGGAGCTGAAAATAACAAAAAATCGCTTAAAAATCAGGGAACTGGTGGATTTTCAGATTTTTTTCTATATATATATATATATTTTACATAATTATGAAAATTTTTCAGGCAGATCGCACCAACGAACAGGTGTAAATTTTACGTTATTAGACAATAACTTTCTTAATCTGCTTGGATTAATGATAGTAAAAGTTTTGTTTTTGAGTGGTTGAACTGGAATTGTGACAGAGTCAGGCATCAGCGTAACTATATAGTAGGTTACGATGTATTTTTGTATTTATTCGATGTTAGAAGTCCATTTTTTTCAGTCCATCCGTTTGTTCTATTATTGTCAACGTTTAAGTAGTTGTTAAAGTTATTATAAAAGAATATTTTTGATCTATTCTGTTTTTGATTTCATGATTTCGAAGTGTGCTTTTGTACTAATAATTTAAATTGCGTTACACGTTTTCTTTTCTTAAGCGTGAGTTTATAAAAGAAAATTTTGTTTAAAGCATATTTGTGTAAGATTATACTTTTATAGAATCTGTATTTGTGTAAGAAGATTGAATCCGTTAAGTTTATATAATTTATTTATATAAGATGTATTTTCTTTAAATTAGAAAAAATAAGTATTTTATGTTTAAATTGAAGCACTATAGAGAAATTTAGAATTTCAATCGTAAAGAATTATCATCATAGATGTATTACACGACAAAGATGAAACTACACGAAAGTGTAGCGGAAAAACGAGCTGTGGAAACACATATGATCACCGGCAGCAGCAGTTGGCCCAAATGCATGAATGTGAACCTCAAACACAAGCAGATGAAAGAGATGTTTAGTATTTCGAAGGAGGACGACATAGAATAGCTAGACGTCGACAAATACTTCGGGTAGACAGTCTAAGTATCTACAAAGGATACTTACTATCATAGTTTATAACCTTTTCACATGGCTTGATTTGCATTTTCCTGAAGAAAGTGTAAAAACTCAAATTAACAAACCATTTCGGGGACTGTTAAGATTGATGTAGGACATTCCAAATTTCCTAATGAGTGGACATTCCAAATTTCCTAAAGTGGTGTGGTTGTTTCTTCGATGCCACCTACATTCAGAAGAATTTCATAAAAGAATTCGAAATTTGAACCCCTACTTTACAATGGCTTTGTTCACAGTATATGGCGAGTGAAACTATTAACGATTGCGAACAGTGTATATCAGACTCGATGATTTTTTTTTTTATGAACTCATTCATTTGGCAGTTAGACCAACTCAAATTCTTGATTCAATGTGGAGATGTATATTTCTGAAGTAATGAAGACGCTGTTAGTGAATGCATCGCCGAAGATCTCCGCTGATACCCTTGCTGATCTGCTACTGAAGGAAAGGAGGCACCTTACGTTAAGCTACTTTTTGCTCAACCCTGATGGCACCGACCATCAAATATTTAGCATCCCTCTTCAAAACAAAGTATATGCCATTGTATCATTGAATGCCGACCAAAGCTTACCTGATAATGAATGAGTGGTCCGACAGCGTTGTAAATCTTTGGCAACCATGAAGGTTATTGATAGGCAACCATGATGGGTACGTGTCAAGGCCCGTACCCATTATTTTACACTTAAGGGGCCTTTAGATTCTGAGTATGGCTCGGTGACCTGGTACTGCTATACTGAAACAGCAAAAACTCCGGAGTGACTCCACTCGACTTTCCGAACACTCGATCTTTACCAAGCGTTTAAATAATTTTCATTTAACTCAAACGGATGTATGTGTTCAGACGATAGTGCACTTAAATAATTTGAGTGGATAGGTCGCAGTGTAAACGAATACTGTTTTGTAGCCCTGTAAAAAGCTGTAAGCCCTACACACACCAAAATCTATACAGGTTGTGTGACGGTGACCTATGATATACATACTCAGTTTGAACTTATTGCGCCATTTAGACACTAACATACTTTATATGATTTGCGTCCATAGACCACAATGTATAAGAACTATTGTTTGCAACCACGTGAACAGACTATCAGCTCTACACACAGCAAAATCTATTAAGGGCATGCGACCGTGACCTATACTATACATACTCAATTCGCGCTCAATCAAATGCACCGATTAGACGCTACACTGTTCATAAAAATAGTTAACATTTCTCCATCAAAAGGTGCTGAATTAGCTTCAACCTTCTTATGGAGAAACGTTGAACCATGATATGGTAATTGAACTCAACAATTGAACCACATCATGAGTCAACGTTTCTCCATTGAAAGATTGCATTAATTTAGCTCCATTGTATGGTGAAACGTTGAATTACTTCACATACTTTCAAGAATTTTCGTCCATAGAAGGTATAAGTCCTATACACATAATAATCAATGGCGATATGTGCGACGGTTGTCTATAATATATACAAATTTCAGCTCAATTGAATGCACTGTTTAGAAGCTATCGTGTTCACACACACACACATACATACATCTCATAAAAATAGCATAAATGAATTCAGATAGACCTCAAACGTGTAAATATATCCACATCTCAAAGTCGAAGTTTTGCATGATTACAATACTTTCCTTGCATGATACATATTCGGAAAGTAAAAATTCGATAGATAAATTACTGAATTGAATATAATTAAGTGTTAAGATTTTAATGTAATAAATATCTGAATTTGGATTAATTCGTTTCATTTCGATTTTGATACAGAACTCTATACAGCAGTTTGTTATATAAGTTCTTTCTCTAAACGAGATATGATTCTCTCAAATTTTGAATGTTTATTAATAGTTTATTAATAAGCATAGGGATTCCTTAAAAGATTATAGTTATACATAATTTTTAATGCAATTTAAATTTGATTTTTGCTAGAATCCGCATACTTAAAACCAGTGTATATAAATTTTGGGATTGATTTTCGGTTTTAGCCCTATGCTTGGCGCGATTTCAGAAATCGGCACTTTGACTTATTTTCTCTTCTTTTTTCTAGGAACTGTAACGTTTCAAAAGACCCTACTGAAGAACGCACGCAAAATAGCTACCAGCACACAAATCTAAACTTTTGAAAGTACTCATTTAGAAAATTAAACAAAAGTACGAAGAATTAAAATATTGTGTGTATAAAAATATATAAACAGACAAGAAAAAAAACTTTAACAAGTATGAATTTCTTTTAAGAAAGGATGCCAAGGAAGTATCACGACCAACGACACTACTGGCAACCTTTTACCAAAAGTTTAAAGACATGATTTTTTCCTATTTTCTTAATGTCATCAGAACTTGGCCAAATTAATGTGGAACGACCCTTCCGTACCTTCTTTTCAATAAAAAAAAGAATTATCGAAATCGGTCCACGTGGTAAAAAATTACCGCTGAACATACATAAAGATTCCAGCGAATTGATAATCTCCTCATTTTTGAAGTCTTGAAAATAAGATTTTACATACTGACGTGTTATTTTTAAACCGCTGCCTTAATGTTAGCTGATCTCAAGGAACACGTGAAGACAAAGATTGCCAAAATTAACTGTTTCTTTTTTCCATTCTAAAACAGTGAATTCCCATGAAGATTTGTGACCTTGCTCTTTCTTTTATCTCCTTCTTACTTCTTTTCACTATGTCTTTATTCTTTTCAGCCTTCATAGTTTTTAGCCTTTACCTCCTTTTATGTAAAGGTGACATAACTCTGCTATTTCATCGTCTGGTGCAGTACAACCTACTTGGATCTTGTGCCATTAAACAACAACCAAACAACCAACAATGAGAGATACGGAATTATTTGCCATTATTACATCGTAAGTTAAAAATACAGCATCCATCTACAAAGAAACAATTACATAACTCTATTACTCGTTTTTAGTTCAAAACAACAAACAATGGAAAAAAGAAAAATGTCATAGGTATGTCTTCTGAAAAATGTTCTTTTCAGAAGGCTTTCTCCGCTGTAGAATGGAAAAAAAAATTTTTTTAATACTTTTTCGAAGTTGTTTAGTTTTAGTCATTATTTCCAACTGCTACGGCAAACAAGCGTTCCGTCGAAATCATCCGATATCCAATAGTTTTCCAAAAACGTCCACCTTTTTTTTCCCGCCAGTGCAGAACTCATGTATAGCCTCGATCATTTTTGTTCATTGATATATCTGAGATATTTTGTGGTGACAGCCTGAAATTTTGTACATCAGTTCATTAGTGCATGGTGCACATTTTACTAATTGTGAAATTTTTCGTACGGAGACCGTATATATTACCGTACCGTACGGAGACAAATTTATAAACTGTCACTTTTTGAAAATTAACGAGAGGATTTTTTTTTTTTAGCGTAGACTTTTTTCCTGCCTTATTTTGAACATTCTTTCAATTTAAATTGCCCACTTATTTCTAATAGATAAAAAATTAAAGCGTGTTACCACCTGTATATTACTCTCGCCTCCAAAAGTTAAGGTAAAACCGGCCTTTTGAGTGTAATTTGCAAATGAATGGATGTAGAAACAACAAGTTTAGAGAAAATATGCACTAAACAGTTATTTATTGAATGCGACATAGAAATTTGTATACGTTAAACGCAAAAATGATTTACAACAAAAAAAAAGCAATCTTCGAGGAAAAGTTCTTCTTGAAAAAAAAAAAAAAGCACATCACAGTTTAATGCCGTAAAATGTCATAGAAACATAACAAAAAGGAGCTCTAATACAGAATATGCCCACCCCTAACTTGAATGCATAGGTGGAAGTGACGTTGCCAGGGAAGGGGGGGTTAGGGGGGGAGCATAACCCCCCTTGAGGAATTTTTTGCCATACAAAATGTATATTCTTCACTCCCTTATCACACACACCTATACATATATTTGAATTGAAGTAGTCGTAACCCCCCCAATGAAAAATTTCTGGCTACGCCACTGATGGGTAGCATCGACTTTCCATGCTATTAGTTAAGTTGTCAAACACTGAAAGGTGAAGCGAAAACCAAACATGGAGTAAGCCTTTTTCTAACTCATCTAACGACCTTGGAAGAAGACTTAAAGCAGCAACCTGTCTGCCAAGATAGTCCCCAAGATTTTCTATCGGATTCAGGTTTGCAGATCGAGATGGCCATTCCCTTCTCTCCTAAATATGACCCTCATCATAGTCTTTAACAACCACAGCTCGCTGAAGTTGTGCATTATCATCCATCAGAACGAAAACACTGACAATAGTACCGGCAAATGGGTGGACATATGGATTAAGTATCTTATCCCGATATCTTTCACCAGTCAGAATTCTTCCATGTAATACATGCAAGTCAGTGTGCCCTCTGAATGAGATCCTTGTCCAAACCATTATTTTACCACCTCTGTAACTGTGTCTTTCAACAGTGTTGGGTTGATGGTATCTGCTACGAATTCGGATCAGCAAGCGTGTTGAATAGCTCTCCAGTGTGAATCTGGACTCGTCTGTGAAGAGAACAGAATCCCATCGCTGTCTGGTCCATTAAATGTGCTCTCTTATCCAACATATTCGAGCCCCTTTCTGTCGTTCGTTGAGGGGGACACACACAACCAGGCGCCTTGTATAGAGACAGCCTTCGCACCGTACTAACGGATATTCTTCTCTCTGATGCTACAGAGTGGTCTGCAACAGGTTGTGGCACAGAAATTCTTCTTCTTTTCAGGGCCGACGGAGCTATAAAACGATATTCTGCGCGTGTTGTAGCTCGTGGTCGGCCTAGAACATGTCTTCTGGGCACAGAAGCTTCCTTTTGATATTGATTCCAGAGACGGTGGACCACACTGTGAGACAAATTAAGACGAAAGAGCTAGAAAACGGTCTTCTGAAGATGCTGTAGCTCGTGATCGGCCTGGAACGTCTTCTGGACACCGAATCTTCGGATTGACATTGATCCCAGACTCATTGGATCACAATGCGAGACACATTGAGGAGGATCAGCCTGTTACATCCCCATTTCCATCCAACCAACCTCCTGCCACCGTAACGAATCGGGCAAACGACTTCTCCTAGATATTGCTGGACTTTGTCTGTTGTCAACGAATCTGTAAATAACAGTTGTAAATGAACAAAAGTTACACACGTAATTGCGAAAGCTTGATATTTGCATTTTTTTCTTTCTCTAATATATACCTGTTCTTTTCCTTAAAATAAAAGTTCTAGCTATGGTTGTTTATAAGTTTTTTATAAAGTTCGTTATTATTATTAATATAAACTATGAATTTTATTGCTGCTGCTACTTTCTTATGATGAGCTTCGAAAACATCTTGTACCTTAACTTTTGGAGGCCAGTGTAAAACGAAATCTCTGAAACTAACTTTTGAGGAGAGGGAATGGGAATTATATATTATTTCACTCTGAAACAGCAAGAGATATGGAATCATTTACAATTATTACGTCGTATTTTAAAAATTACAGCAGTCATCTGCGATGGAACAATTACATAATTCTGTTAAATGTTTTCAGTTCAAAAAAAAGAAATAAAAAGGAACAAAATCAATGAAAAGAAGAAAATTGTCGTTGGACATCTTCTGAAAAACGCTCTTTTCAGCAAGCTTTCTCGGCTGTAGAACAAAATAGAAATCTAAAAAAAAAAAACCTTTTTCTCAATTGTTTACTTTTAGTCGTTATTTTCACTGCTATGGTAAACAAACATTCCGCGGAAATCATCCGTTATCCAATAGTTTCCGAAAACTCCCCCCCCCTCTTTTTTTTTCGCCGGTACTGAACTCCACCAGTCTGAACGAAACAAATTAACCCGCTGATCACTTTATAAAATTTTAATGAAATTCCGGCTGTTTCGGAAAATTCGACGTCAAATATTTGAACTTCCAACATTTCAATTATTTTGAGTGAAGCACTTTACCCTGGTAAAAAATGAAATAGCAATTCTGGGTTGTCTCAGAAATGTTTAAAATCGATATTCTATAAGTGAAATTTTGTGCTATGAAATGTTTTACAGGGAACAAACTGCTGATTCTTGTTTTATCAGCTTCTTCCCTTCCGCCTTTATTAGCGAAATTGCCTTTTTAGAAGATTGTTTATTTCGTAAGTTTTGATGGCTGAACTTAGGGAAGCGAGTGCTGTATAAATATTTCGACCATTAATGTAGAAAGCTATACAGTTTAATATTTACATATTAAAAAAGTGTTTTATTCGTTTAATTTGTTAGTAATAATGTTGGCAGTTTAATGGTGCGCCAAAAGACCCATTGCGTGTTCTGTGGAAATGTGAGTGTGGATAATGATCATGCAATAAGTTCGGGATGCTGGGAGGTTTCTTGGAGTATACAGGGTTGCTCCCGGTCAAGAAAAACCTGTAATAGTTAGAAAACTTTACTTTAACAGAAAAAGTCATTGGAAATTTCGAATTTTGCTAAAATCTTTGAAAATCTTTAGAACGGAGCCTGGAAAATTATGCGAAGTCTGTATTTAAAAATAATTTTTCATTTTCCGTACGTCTGGAATATTCTAAATATGATTGGCATAGGTGCTCAACAGTGGATAATACTCTTTTCATTTTATTTATTTATATATTTATTTTCTTTTTTTTTTTTGGGGGGGGGGTCGTAGTTTTAAAAAAGTTATTTGGGGTATCATTTAGCTTTATTATGCATTTTGTTTAGGTTAGGTTAAATAAGCTTTTCTTCCCTTTAAAAAAAAATTGGGTCCTCTTAAAAAAAAAATTGCCGTGTCCGCCACTGTTATGCACCTGTATCAAGTCATACGTATTTACACAATTCTAGACATACGGCAAATGTAAAATTAATTTATAAATGCATATTTCCAAAAGTTTACCACGTCACATTTCAAGATTTTCTAGGTTTTTTTATGCCGAAATTTGCAATTTTACCTGAATTTTCTTTTGAAGTAAGCTTTTCTGGCTATTCCAAGTTTTTCAGGGTGTCCTTAACCGGCGACGGCCCTGCATACCCTTAAAAACTTCCCAGCATCATGACCGTTATACACGCAACTCACATTTCTATGAAAACAAGAACAGTTGTCTTGGTGCACACTTTCACTGCCAAATTAAAATGCCAATTTCTTTTCTTTTTCGCTTTGTAGCATTTCAAAAAAGAATTTTATGATCAAATTTTCGGCCATGTAGATATTCCACTTGAGCGTCTTGACTTGAAAAAGTGTAAAAATGCAAAGTTGTTTCCTGTAAGCATCCAGTTCTGGCAGTTGCGTACTGAGAGGAATACCTTGCTCCTTGAGGGAGTCTATAATGCAGCATCTCAAATATTATGTTTACTGTTCAACAAAAATATACAGTTTATCTTGTTGTCAAAATAATCACAAATTTTATACAACACCGACACAACTCACGGTTCTTGAATAAGCAGGCTAGCATTCGCCCAGAACAACCAGCGTAAGTCAGGTATGTGTATTGTGTAATAGTCAGATCTCCTCAGCTATCACTCCATCCAACTTCTTTTACGAGAGTTTGCAGAGAGTTCATCGAGATGTATGGCTCTTTTTCAAAGCCTTTATCTCAGTTGTTCCAAATTACAAGTTCTTTATTTATTTCAAAATACATGCATATTTTAAAAATGCTATAATATGACAAACACATATATCCATGCCCGTGATAGGATTCGAACCCGACCCTAGTAGAGCGAGCTAGCCACTAAACCACCTGTACGGCCTACTACTTTTATTGCTTTCTTCTTCATAACGGAATTCTTCATTTACATATGCAGCCGTCGTGTTGCTGAGCTGAAAAACCATGGAGGAAGGTTGATGACTCCGTGACCGCCTTCGATATCAACAGTGTTTGAATGCTCCCCGCAGTGTTTGAAACCTCCACCAATAGAGGAAAAGGTATAGATACGGGCACTCTCTTTTGTTTTTGACTTTAAGTTACTGTCATTTTGAAAAATTCTAGATTTTTTCACCTTCATTAACAAATATAACACGTTTACTATACACTGTCTACCAGTAAGTATTTGGACACCTGTGATAGAAAAGAAAAACTATATTCAAAATACTTTCCGGAAGTCTTTGCATTACAGCTACTGGTATTGTCTTCCACTCGGCTTGGAGTAGACATAGAAGTTCCTTCACCGATTTTGGACGGGTAGTGCACCCCTCAATTCGGCGATCCAACTCGTCCCAGGGGTTCTCGATAGGGTTCAGGTTTGGGATCTGGGCAGGCCTGTCCATTCGATGAACTCCATTGGCACCATACCAAGCCTTGGTTAACCTCGAAAAATGACAACTGGCATTGTCGTCCTGAAAGTAACAGGGTCGAACCCGTAAAACTGCCACAACGTAGGAAGCACATTGTCGTCCAAAATAGTGCAGTAGGCATCGGCGTCGAGCTTACCATGAATGGGGACCAAGGGTCCTAGTCCATACCAGGAGAAACAGCCCCAGACCATAATTCCACTTCCGCCGAACCTGACTGTTGGCACAATGCATTCTGGCAGGAGACGTTATCCAGGCAGACGCCAGACCCAGACCCTGCCATCCGAACAGTAAAGGGTGAACCTTGATTCATCGCTCCAAAGAACCCGTTTCCACTGATCTACGGTCCAATTTCCATGTGCTTTGCACCACATTAACCGAGCAGCGCGGTTGGACTTTGTGATCAAAGGCTTATGGGCAGCAGCACGACCATGAAAACCAAGCAGATGTGCTTCCTTATGTATGGTATTCATTGAAAAAATACTCCCGGATGCCTGTTGAAACTCCTCGCGGGTGAGGGCCATCGGTTGGGTGCGGTTCTTCCGAATTTCTCTGGACAGCACTCGTCAGTCTCTACCTCCCAGTTTCGTTGGTCTGCCGACTCGGGGCACATTCCGACAATCACCGTTCACCTTCCACTTCTTAATCACATAGGACAATGTTGATTTTGGGTACTTCAGATCGCTAGATATGCCTCTTAAGGATCGGCCACATTTGTGATACCCGATAATTATACCTTTCTCGAAATCAGAGAGCTCCGAAGTGCGCGGCATCTAGCATGCGACTCATGCCGATGTTGTTTCCTACACGATATATACCGGCGAAGGCCGTGCCATACCTCAGAACTGCAGATATCGTCATTTGCATAGGTGTCCAAATACTCATTGGTAGACAGTGTATAAGATTTACAAAAAGCTTTATAAAAAGCACCAAACAAAATAAATAAATAAATAAACAAGGTGCTAAAATGCGCCCTCTCTAAATAAAGCCTCAAAAATAGTTTTAAATGTTTTAAAACAGGATAAAACTATGGAAAAGGTAAAAAACTTATTATTGCATTTTTCCTTTCTTTTTTCTTTCTTTCTTTTTTTCTTTTTTTTTTTTTTTTAACAAAAATCTCTCAAACACAACTGGCTCTTTCAGGGCCGACGCATTCTAAGTGTGCCCACGTTTGTCACATAACACATTTAACCAACATTTATCTGAGTGTCTTCAGAAAACTTTCCATCACAAAATATGCCAGTAGCATTGCTCCAGTCTGGTTTATCCCCATCTTTGAGTTCAAGGTTGATATCATCCTCGCTGTCCACAAATAAAGAGTCACAGTAATCGGATAAGTCCGGTGATGAATCGAATCGTTTAGTAGGTCGAATTTTCTTGTTTGAATCCCTTTGGTCTTCCGACCCCTGCCCCCTGGCTGGCCTATTACCCCAAAGAAACTCAAGGGCGTTTTTTTTTTCTTTGAGATAACTTAGGAGGCTGGACTTTGCTGCTCTGCATCCGTGTGTAGTGGTTCTTTTCTTAACCCTTAGAGGCGCAGTGTTCCCGCTCTGGGAACACCAAAATGTGACGTTTTGACTGTTGCCAGTCACGAAGAATAGATTTGATTTCTATAAAAATAGTTGCGGGTGGCACAGCTCCACGAGAATCCTTTACTTTTTAGCACGTCATTTCCCGTGAAAAAACGGTCACGATTATTTTTAACAGCACTGACATCTACTGTAAAATGGAAGAAGGCGAGAACAGCTGGATAGATTTCCCAATGCTGAAAAAAGAGCAGCCGTTGCCATCGCTCCACTTAACTACCAGCAAGATGGCGGACGATCTAAACGTTCATCGCGTGACACAGATCTAGAGACCCTTTTTTGACGCAGCTGGCTGTGCGGCACAGCCAGCTACGTTGAAAAAGGGTACTAATCTGTGGCCCGCAATGAACGTTTCGATCGTCCGCCATCTTGCTGGTAGTTAAGTGGAGCGATGGCAACGGCTGCCCTTTTTTCAGCATTGGGAAAGGGTTGCGCCTCAAAATGTTAATGTTTGGGACAGGATATATGCCAAACGGAGAAACTGCATTTTGAGTTCCCGAGGAACATTGAGGTAATTCAGCAGACTCATCAATTGACATAGCAAGAACCTGGTGCGCTTGTACATCATGATCAGGGAGTAAAAAAAAAAATTAATCGGATTTTTTTATTTAAATCAGATTTTTTAATGAAGTCACATTTATTAAATTAGATTTTTAAAGAATAAGTGTAACTGCTTTATATAAAGTGTACAGGCAACAGGTAAAATTCTAATTGTTAATAGTTTAAATCTGTAAATAAAATATTTCTTTTGTATGCAAATAAAATTATTCTATCATAATTGGGACTGATTATATACTGACTTACTTTACAAATTAAAGTGAAAATTTCAGAAATGAAACTTTACACAAATGTTAATCAAATTCTATTACAATAATAGTACTATGCACAACCTCTTTCAGCTTGTGGGCCACAGAAATTTAATTGCATGGTAGGTATCAAGGGCCACTCAAGAAGTGTGTTCTTTTAAGTCTTAAAGACTAATTGATGGATGTAATGATACAATTCCAAATTTATATTTATAGGTTCCAAATTATATTTATAGGTTTCTTGTTTCTTTGCAAATTAAAGTTCTTGAAAATATGATGGTACACATAGGAAATGCAATAGGGTAATTCCACAGTATTTGTGAGGGTTTATTTCATGTCCGCAACAAGCTCAATTGGTCATACGGTAACTAAACAAAAAATTGAGTTTGGTAAGTGGTTTTTTTATAATAGTATGTTATATTGTTTACAGAAAAAAAAATGCTCACCTAACGTACTTTTTTGTGTAGCTATGAAATAAAACTTATTGTGGACATAAACGCTCACAATGCTGTGGAAGCTTTAAATTATGAAGTTCTTGCAAAAGTTCTTGAAAACGTGATAGCACATACTTATAAGAGTCTATTATTAAATTATAACGAAATTTCTAGTGTCATGTTCAAGCAATTGAACAAAAATTCGAAATAAGTAAATTTTCACAGTTAATTCCTTTTCTAAAAAATTGAATTGAATGGATGACTCTGATTCGTGTTTTTCAATGTGCAACTGGGTTGGCAAGAGAATAGAAGAGTAGTGTCATGAGCCAGTGCTGGCCTGTGGGCCAGAGTTTGTGTATTTCTGATTTAAATTAAAAAAAATAATCAATTGATTTAAATCATGATTAAAATCACTGATTTAAATAAATTGATTTAGATTATTGACACCCTGATCATGATAATCTTTAATCATGATATTCCCCCTTTAAATGGGGGCCTATAATTACACCAAGAAAGGGTGCCCATTTATACAATAACCTCACCTAAGAAAGATGGCTACTATTACATGTAACCTAAAGGCACATATGAGTAAAGACGCGCTTCTGAAGGTAAATTAGAATCTCCGCTTTCGAGATATTACTCTGAAATTGCTTTAAACCTTTGAGGCGCAACCCTTTCCCAATGCTGAAAAAAGGGCAGTCGTTGCCATCGCTCGACTTAACTACCAGCAAGATGGCGGACGATCGAAACGTTCATCGCATGCCACAGATCTAGAGACCCTTTTTTGACGCAGCTGGTTGTGTCGCAATGCCAGCCAAAAAAGGGCCTTTAGATCTGCAACACGCGATGAACGTTTCGATCGTCCGCCATCTTGCTGGTACTTAAGTCGAGCGATGGCAACGACTGCCCTTTTTTCTGCATTGGGAACCTGTCCAATTGTTCTCGCCTTCTTTTCCATTTTTCAGCAGATGTCAGTGCTGTTAAAAAGAATCGTGACCATTTTTTTACGGGAAATGACGTGCTACAAAGTAAAGGATTCTCGTGGAGCTATGTCACCCGCAACTATTTTTTTATAGAAATCTAATCTATTCTTCGTAACTGGCAACAGTCAAAACGTCAGATTTGGGTGTTCCCAGAGCACGAACACTGCGCTTTAAAGTGTTAAACTAACCATAATAAAATGAAAAGAAGATGATTTCATATTCCTGTCAAAAGTTTGAAGACTGCTAAATCATTAAAAATAGTTATGTTGTTTTGGAAAAACGCGTCATCTGTAATAGTAAACTCCTGTTATCCTAGCGATTTTACTTGCTGTTTGAAAAAAGTGAGTTTTATGTAACACGTTTATTTCTCATACATTTTAACCTGGCGTAAAATTGGTGTAATTCCTACTGCATGTTTAACAAATGCACTCGCTTCCATATACTTTGAATAAGTTTTCTGTTTTGTTGCAAAAGCATGAAGCATTTCGTTAAGAATTTTCGGGGCAACCCGCTGTTCTGTGGTTTAAAATAGTTTAAAATTCGTATTCTACGCGTCAAATAGTTAAATTTTACTGTTTGTTGCATCAAAACCGGTCAACTAAACGGGAGATCCGGAGGTTTCGGTTTCCGTATTCATTAGTGTGAGGTTTCTAGAAATCTCGAGAAATATTGGTCGTAGGCCTTCGGTAACTTTACTTTTGTGGACTTAATTTTGGCGCCCAATTTGGCGATATTTTGCTTAAAGTCTCAAGCTTGGCGACAATTTGGTCGTTTGGCGCGATTTTCCCAATGGGGCATGTAGAGATACTTCTCCTGCATTACCATGCATAATAGCCTAGTATTCCTCTTCTATGGCGTATTCAAAATTCCCGCTTTATGTGGAATCTTCAAGAAATAGACTTTTCTGGAAGCTTCTTGTAGCTTCTGCGCCACCTATAATTACAAGCATTCAGAGGCCCCAGTTCAGTGTGAGTTGAGCTCTTGTGCAGTGAGTTTGCTGTATGCTATGCATTGACGCCACAGAAGCAGTGTTTTGGCTTGCTTTACGAAGCTGATTTTTAAGTGCTGTGTGTAAATTCTTCATTGCTGTGTCTTAAGGGATTGTGTACGATATCCCTTGCATATATTTCCACTGAATTTTGTCTGTGGAAGTGTTTTATTTTGTGTAAGAATTACAGCATTTGTGAGAGCTTTGGTACTGAGTGGACTGTTATTAACGCGCTACTGGCAGTAATCAAGTTTGTGTTCCATCTTGATAAGTGACTTTTTACTAGAACTTTCTACACCAGCTGGACTTTAGAACGACGAACAAACGAAACAATCGGAGTTTTCTGCAACAATTTTATGCTGGCGAAAATCGCCAAATATGGTAACCGAAATGATCATTTTCGCGGTTTTTAATTAATAATTAAAACAGTAATTAATTTTTTCAAATTCTAATTTTCAGGTGTACATAATCGAACTCACGGGCTTATATATTCAAATTTCCATATCTCTTCTGGCTGTAGATTTTTCTGGAGATCACACACATACAGATTTATAAACATTCACTAGTGCTAGTTAACATACTCCTCCGAAACGGCTCGACCGATTTTAATGAAATTTTATATGTATATTCGTTAGGTCTGAGAAAAGGTTTCTAACTATGTTTCATACCCCTAAGTCATAAGGACGGTCCACCCCAAAATGTTTAGCACCAGAGTGCTATTAATTTCTATCAGGTTTTTTGTGTAGACAATAGCGCGTCGAGTCACTTTTCTAATATGTTTGTCAGATAACGTGGAGAGGGGAGGGCGTTAATGAAATGTTGACAGTCGCACAAGGTTTGCAATTTTTGATTGGATCGTTAAATGTGGTGCCAAAACGTGACAATTTATTATAAATATATTTAGAGTATAGTCTAATTTAGTTATTATAGTTAATTATAGTATAATTTAGAGTATTACGCCTGGCGTATATTATAAAACAGTTTTGTTAGGCGATTTTAATATAGATTTCTATTCTGAAGAAGTGCTTTGTGAACAAAAAAGGAAAACACGGTACACTCATGGATTATGATGCCCATTCCAAACAGTATTTAAAATGTCTTAGCGGTATAGTTATTTGGAATTTTCCTATAGGACGAATATGCCTGACGAAGATTGTAAAACAGTTTCAGATAAGTTAGATAAGTTCAGATAAATAGTTCAGATAAGTTTTTACGATAGATTTCGATGCCAAAGATGTGTTTTATAGTACAAGAAAGAGTTGATTCCTATTTTAACGCCCCCACGCTTGCCAACCTAAAAAATCCCCGTACCTTGGCGAGCTTTGCAGTCATGGGTCTCTTGGAGTTATGCACAAGTTTCAACGGTACTTACGTATTATCCCGGCGGTCCGCCAGGACAAGCAATTTTTCACCAAGATAAATGCCGGGCACATGAAATTGTTGATGGTTTGGAATACGATTGGGAACAGTTTGCCAGCAAATTTGACGAAAAAGTAGTTTGGCGGAAGTGACCGTCGGGATAATACGTAAGTACTATTTCAACGCTCCCAAAAGAACTAGATGAAAACTAAAGTAAACAAATTAGCGATAAACGTACCAGTTAAGGAATTTGAAGACACTTAATTATTAAAAGTGCATTAATTGGCAATACAAAATAAATGAAAATGTAACGGCATGCTGTACTTACAGGTTGTTCCAAATCGCCATTTTAATTCTAAATTACGATTGCCACATAAATGCAAAAAATCGTCATGGTAACTGCATATGTTTAATGATCGCCACCTTGGCAAGAGTCGAGGCGTTGAAATAGGAATCAACCCAAGAAAGACAAATATGGTACACTCATGGATTATGATGCACATTCGAAACAATATCTAAAACGGGAAGTATAGTTGTAATATACTTGGAGAAGATTGTAAAATAGTTTTAGTAGGCGATTTTAAGATAGATTTCGATTCCAATGATGGGTTTTACGGAACAAGAAAGAAAAATACATCACAGTCATGAATAATGATACACTTTCCAAATTATTGGAATAAGGAAGAAAAAATAGGGACGACGCATAAATTATGATACGATTTTAATATATAGCACTATAGTGCGTATTTAAAATCTGAAAGTGTTTCAGATTTTCATCTTTTCTTTTTTTTTTTTTTTTACAAATTTTTTTATGGAATGACTATAAATAAGTCTCAAGGCCAAACTATGTCTTTTTGTGGCTTAGATTTGAGCACACCATGTTTTTCACACGGACAATTATACGTGGCATGCTCTCGAGTGGGCAAACCATCTAGTTTGTTTGTGTAACGATTTGATAAACGTGGGGCCTAAAATGGGATAACAAAAAATAATGTACACTCTATTGCGTTAAGGGATTGTTATTATTTTTTAGTAAAAATATTGTAATTAGCGATATATATAAATTTAAAGAATAAATTACAATGAATTAAAAATATAAATGTTTGGTATTGTGTTATTTTTATATTCCAGCATCGTTCACAACGCTCCTGGCCTCTTCCACTCATATACCACATCCTCACACACTTGCAATAAGTTAGTCATTTTTTCCTACTAAAATAATCCTAGGAATAGTTTATATGGCAAAACAACGTTTGTAGGGTCAGCTAGTTATTATATAGATACATTCTCTCGCAAATGCAATAGTCCTGTAAAATAATATTTAAGTTTTTCCTAATTAATAGCATGTTCAGATTTATTACTGAATTTTTAATGATCTATGACTATGTAATGTGTAAAATTTTCATATGCCAGTGAACTCGCAATACAATAATTATTCAATCACAACTAACTTAATAAAATCTTCCTACGTATTTGAACAGTCTCGTCCTGAAATCAAATCATGTTCTTTCAAATTTATTTTCAATTGTCTGTTAATATTTAGGAAATATCTTTGAACTATTCATTACAATAAGTATTCGCGAAATTTGCAAATAAATAATGAGAATTACATAATTCCAAATTGAAAGTAAATTAAATTTTATAAATAGTTTCGGGGGTAATATTTCAATCTTTATATTTTAAAACATTGATAATTCAAAACATTTTTAGATGATTGATAATTGAAAAGATTGTTTAACGTTGATAGTAATGTGAACACAATGGCGGATCGTGACCTGTTTCACTGGTAGGGTCGAAAACAATAGTGCAAGTTAATATTGGGTGCATAGAGCATCCCCGTGCACACAGAGTAACCGTTCGAAATTTTTCGAACATCAAATAATTATCAAAGATATTGAATATCTTTTCTGGTTTTATAACATTATTGTGCTAACAGTGGAAAAATTGTTTTTTTATTAATCGAAAAGCCATTTTCCTTTATGCATTTGACTTTTTCTTTAATATTTATATGCTGTAGTATATATATGGGGTATTTCTAAATTGTTTTAATAAAATTTTAAGGGAGATAGGGCACATAATAAGGAATCAGAATCACAAAGCAATGTGGGGTCAAAAACGCCGTTTTACCCTTAACTGGTAAAGTAGACAAACACTTAATCTCTTTGGGAAAAGTGTTGAAGTGTTTGTCTAATATCTTAAGCAAGTTTCATATACAATGGGCTTGTCTCCAGAAATATCATCCACGAAATGAAATAGAAGTTTTAAACTGTGAATTTTAGTCAAACGTTTCAGGGATCGTACAGAAATTACGAAAGAAAATCCTTTTTTTTTTTTACTCAGGAATAAACGTTTACTTACAAAATCATTAGAGCAAGAGCCAGCGACCGCCAGACATTCGTCATAGTATAAAAGCTGAAACTTTCTCTGCGCATACCCCGCAACAGAGGTAGGAACAATCGGCCACTCTAAAGTTTGGATGATCGTGGCTTTGTCAAGTAACAGGTGGCAAAGGTGTATAAAATTGCCGAAAATTTCGTCATTTCATAAAGCTTCATTTTCTTATATGTTCTTCTTTGCAGTACTAGAAATCACTTTATCCCTTGCCAGACACTTTTCCATCGTGGCAAACCCCCGCCAGACAACCTCAAAGTCTTGAAAAACGTAATTCTATTTCGAGCTCGCAGCAAGAAAGTTCGCGCGTAAGAAAGTTCAGAAGTAGCAGTATAAAATGTTCCTACCTCTGTTGGGGGGTATGCGCAGAGAAAGTTTCAGCTTTTATACTATGACGAAGGTCCGGCGGTCGCTGGCTCTTAGACAACATGGTCCCCGATCATCTTTCTTTAAAGATATCTGTGCGGTGAAAGCCTCAAATTTGGTACATCACCTCATTAGTGTACGGGGTAGATATTTACTAACTGGGAAAGTTTTTGTACAGGGGTCGCATAAAAATTTAAAAAGTGTAGCTTTTTGAAAATTAACAAAAGGATATTTTTTTCTTAACGGAGTATTATTTTCGGCCTTATTTTGAACACTTTTTTCAATTTACACTGTCCACTTATCGCTAATAGATAAAAATTAAAGCCCGTTACCTGCTTTTTGGGACACCCTGCATATATATTATAATTAATAAACAAGCACAACAAGAGGAAAACACTGCAAAAATGACACACCCCTAAAGGAAAACTGGAGAACATAACAGACTATATCAGCATATACAGAGGGTCAAGCAGGTTGAAAATCGAAATACCATGAAACATGATTAAAACAGAATTTAATGGAAATTTTAATCTCTGGGATATTCGTTAGGGGCCACACCCAGAAGACTATGATTAAAATCAACAAAAATTGCATGATTTCAGTTATGTGACGTATCAAACAAAATATTTAATGAATGCATGAGGTAGCAAGAATAGATGTATGAATGTTACCAAAATCTAGAAGTGAAATACCGTTGTTGCCAGAATATGAGAGGGTAATAGTAAAATTAAGAACATAAAAGTGATGCAGGATTCAGAAATAGAATATTATTTGGCATATTTAACAGTATATGTAATCTTTATGTAAGAATGTTTTGTTGATTAGCCATAACAAAACGTGCTTACGCGAAGCAGAATCGAAACTAACACGACGACACAGTCTGACGTGGCAAGTTCTCAATCTGATGTGGCTAAGAATTCAAGCACTTAAAAACAGTGATAACTTGATCTGCTGTACAACGGTCCTAAAGAATGAACGTTGCCCTCCTTTGGCGTTTTACCTGCGCTAAGTAAAACTCACCTTCCTTAATTACAAGTCTTTAGATGGACATTAATAAATTTTTGGATAGCTGATTAATGGGATAAATTTTATTTGTAGTTTGTACGCTGACTGCCATCGCATTTCTTTTAAATAATTAATATCGCCTGAAAGGAAACACGTAAATCCTTATAAATAAAAATGAAATTCTGTTTGTTTGTTTGTTTGTTTGTTTGTGGATTTGATTCGTATACAAATCCACAAAAATGGACCTATCAGCCTGAAATTGGGCACATATGTGTAAAATAATATAGAATAAAAGACAGTCCACTTTAAAACTTTGAAAGTCCACCCGTTCCCGGAATTTAAGAGATTTTTTATGTTCTCCACGCAAAAAGCTTTCCGTAATTGTAACCCCTGTAGTCAAAAAAGTGTGAAATAAGGATCGTGGTTGCCATGTGTGGCGATTTTGCCGAATGAAATGTTTTAAATTCTCAAAGTAAAAATAAAAGAATAATAATGATTTTTTTTTGTTAGTTTATATTCGTAATGTTATTTTTTTTAATTATAATATCGTGTGCATGGGAAATCGGAGCAGGAATGAAATGTTTTATACGCAAAACAATAAGAATTGAAGATTTCCGAGGCTAATATGTTAAAATTTTTTAGTTTGGCGAAAATGGCTCAATAAAATGGCTCAAATGCCCAGAAAGTGAGTTCTAGAGGTTTACACTGTTTCCGGCTTGGCGAAATTTACTGAGAGCTTAAGGAAACGGATTTTTGAAAACAAGTGCAAAGGTTTTATTAGAATACAGCGTTAAATTTTAATGATCCGTGCGGAAATAATGCAGTTATTAAGGGATTTCAAGTGATCTATCTTAAGCATTCTCGCCAATTGAGTGCATTGATTTTAGTTGGGGGAAATCCGCCAAATTTCAGAAAATTGAAATCTTCGCATTTAGTACATCGAGGTAACGATGAATGAAACATGTTATAGTTGATAATTTAAAAAATGAGGCTGTATTAAGGGATTCCACTTTTCAAAAAAATGCCTGGCGGTCGAACCATTTCCCATTTTGATTGCTGCTAAGTCAATGCTTCGAATGATTCCCTGAAAAACTCTTGCAAAATGGCGTATGTTGGCACTTTGGTGAGGCTTAGATTTGAAACTGGATTTTATTTGAGACTGGTATCTATATTAATAAAAAAATGTGTGTAAACTGTTTGTTTGTCTGTGTCTCGCGTAGATCGCAAACGTGTGATCGTAGACCTACCAAATTTTGAACGGAAATTCTCCATGACAGGTCCCGACACACCTCGAAGCGATTTTTTCAAAATTCGAACTATTTTAGGAAATATCGATAAAAACGTATCGCAAAAGGCTAATTTTTGCTTTCCGCCATTTCGTAATTGTAACCTCACAGTGCATTAAGCGACAATTAAGCTTATCTAGGTTGCCACATTCGGCAATGCCACATTCGGCAGTTCATTAAATGATTCAGACTCTTGAAGTAAAATTAAAAGAATAACGATTTTTTTTATTTTGACTAGATTATTTGTAAGGTTGTTTTTAAATTAAAATATCGTGTGCATGTGAAAGCAGAGCGGGAATGATATGATTTATACTCAAAAGAAAAATAGAATTTGGAAATTTTCCGAAAATAAATGTGTAACTTTTTAATTGAGCGAAAAATAAAAGGGGTTGATGTCCGATTTTGTGGAGGATTCTAACGCTTGGCGCTATTTATCGTAATTTAATCGTCTGCTATTTGGGTTATGAATACACCTGCGTATAAGTTTTTGAAATTTTCATTCAGTTGGAATTGTGCATTTTTCTGAGCAGCTTTTCTGCATTTATTTCTAATATATTACATCCAGAAAAAAGGATGTTAGAAATATCAATTTTAACTTTGTTTAATCACACTCATGAATAATGATACACTTTCCAAGTTAATAAAAGAAGGAACGAAAATAGGGAAGACCCATGGATTATAACTCTTTTTATATATAGCACTTTAGTGCGTATTTTAAATCTGAAAATGTGTCAGATTTTCTATGATTCTAGCGCTTGGCGCAATTTAATGAGAGGGCATTTTTAAAAACAAGCGTAGGTAATCTTATAAATAAAAATCAAATTCTGTTTGTCAATTTGTTGATTTGGGTAGTATACAATTCCACAAAAATGGACCCGTCAGCCTGAAATTTTACACAGATATATGTAAAATAATATAGAATAAATGATAGTCCACTTTAAAACTTTGAAAGTCCGTCCGTTCCCGGAATTTAAGAGATTTTTTATGTTCTCCACGCAGAAAGCTTTATGTAATTGTAAACCCTGTAGTGAAAAAAGTGTATGAAATAAGCATCTTGGTTGCCATGTGTGGCGATTTTGCCGAATAAAATGTTTTAAATTCTTAAAGTGAAAAGAAAAGAATAAATGATTTTTTTAGTTTATATTTGTAAGGTTATTTTTTTAATTATAATATCGTGTGCGCATAAGAAATGAGAGCAGGAATGAAATGTTTTATACGCAAAACAATGAGGATCGAAGATTTCCGAGACTAATATGTAAATTTTTTTAGTTTGGCGAAAAATAAAATGGCTGATAGGCCGATTTTTAGAAAGTGAGTTCTAGCGGTTTGCACAGTTTTAGGCTTTTTGGAGCAATTTACTGAGAGCTTAAGGGAATAGCATTTTTGAAAACAAGTGTATAGGTTTTCTTAGAATACAGCATTAAATTTTAACTATACGTGCAGAAATAATACAGTTATTAGGCCATTTCAAGCGATGTAGCTTCAGAATTCTCGCCAATTGAGTACATTGATTTAACTTGGGGGAAATCCGCCAAATTTCAGAAAATTGAAATCTTCGCATTTAGTACATCGAGGTAACGATGAATAAAACATGTTATAGTTGATAATTTAAAAAATGAGGCTGTATTAAGGGATTCCACTTTTCAAAAAAATGCCTGGCGGTCGAACCATTTCCCATTTTGATTGCTGCTAAGTCAATGCTTTGAATGATTCCCTGAAAAAACTCTTGCAAAATGGCGTATGCTGGCACTTTGGCGAGGCTTAGATTTGAAACTGGATTTTACTTGAGACTGGTATATATAATAAGACTGGTTATAGATAAAAATGAATGTTGGTATGTGTGTAGGATGTTGAAAAACTCAGCACCGTTTCACCGATCACCATGAAATTTGGTTCACCTAAGTCTTTTATCATGGAGAAGGTTTTTATGCTATCCGTTTTCCTCTAACTTGCCACTAGCTGGCGCAGCAGAACGTCGAATTCTATTCCGTTTAGCCGTTTGCTATGCGAATATCGTCCAACCAATTTCGATGAAATTTGGTACACGCGGATATTAGAACACGGAGAATATTTTTCACTGTCCAATTGCTGTAACTTAGCGCTAAATAGCGCTGCAACGCATCAACTTCTATACCGTTCGACTGTCGGCATAAAATTTTTTATACTTACACATTTGAGCACGAAGAATATATTCTAACTGTGTTTCTTTTGATGTTACTCACCACTAGGTGGCACTGCAATGCATTTTTATTTTAACTCGCCACTAGATGGCGCTGCAGCAGGCCAAATTTTTGACCATTCAAACGGTGGCTATGAAAATCAGTACTCATAGCTATTTGAACAATGAGAATATTTTGGCGTTATCCATTTTCCTATAACTCGCCACGTGACGGCGCTGTAGCAAATCATTACTTTAATTAACCACTAGATGGCCCTGCAGTGTATCACTTCTGGACTGTACGAATGATCGCTATGGAAATAGGTATACATAGATATTTGAACACGGGGAAGAGTTTGGCACGATCCATTTTCCTATAACTTGACACTAGATGTTGCGTCAACACATGAACTTCAGGACTATTCAGCCGATCGTCATGAAAATTCGTATGCATCGATATCTGAATGCGAAGAATATTTTCGCCGTATACGTTTTGCTAAAACTCGCCACTAGATTGCGCTACGCCGCATGACCTTCTGCACCATACAAACGATTGCCTTGAAATTCGGTATGCATGGTTATTGAACACAATATAAAGCGATATCCATTTTGCTATATCTCTTTATTACAATAAATAGTAATCACCACAAATCGTAATATCAAAAAGTCCATTCATTCCCGTGAGAAGAACGGGTACTTCAGCTAGTTAAAAATAAAAAAAAAGCATGCAGTGGCTGTTGAATTTAAATTTTAAAGTAGTTTTGCACTTTTTATGATTTAGTTAGTTAGAGTATCAGTTATGAAAATAAATTAAAAAGAACCTATTTAATTACTTTAAAATTTGCACTTGAATATCAAATTTTGGGCTATTCAAGAAAAAGGTTTAAAATTAGATTTTCATAAAACTATTGATTTTCTGTCATACATATGGAGGGTTGAAATTGTAGCATTTTGGCTCCCTTATCACATCTTACCAGTAAACCTGTATATATTCCAAGGGCGGATTAAAGGGGAAGGCGGAGGGGACGATTCCCCCCCCCGAAGATGCCCTAAAAAAGAAATTAATTTAATAGAAAAAAAATCAAGGTACTCATTTCGTCTTACTCTGGAATAATTCTTTTTATTTCCTGTGAGAAGAATATGTCTGCTAAATCAATAGGGGAGTCTTCCATTTTTTGAACAGTAATTGCAGATCAAACATGCACATTTTCTTACAAAAAGATACTACCTGGATTATTTTCATAAAATATTTTGATATTTCCTTTCCAATGCATCTGCGCGTTTTCAATTTTTTTTTTCTCCGTCCCTTATATTGCACCTTGCATGCTTTTGAATATTTTATCGACATTTTAGAGCAGTTATTTGAATCAGAAAATATGCTTAGCGTTACTCCTATACTCTTTACAAGAAGAGAGCCGTGCCTCCTTCGTGTAAATAGTCAAAGAATTTCTCCCGTTCTTATTTAATAAACGCGTTCACGTCCGTCTCGAAATTGCATCTCAGGAGACGCTTTTTTTCATGTTTAGAAATCCATATATTCTTAAAAATTCCGTCAAAGAATATTCTCTCGGAAAGCATTTTGTGAGAGTAAGAAAATTTACATTCGAATTCGAATTTATTACAATGCGTGCCCAATTTGGAGAATATCTATTCGTATTCTGGATTACTTCCGGAAGTATTCTGGAAGTATTTTATTTTTATTTCTTTTTTATACATTTTGTTAACCTCCATCGTCGAGCAACACATGAGCAAAAAAAAATTTTAGTTCTTTTTTTTTCCCTTTTCACTGAAGTGCTATTTCGTTCACGCTGGTATTTTCTTTCGACAAAATTTCTGGACAGATTTGCGTCGACACGTTTCCGTCGAATCTTTCAGCAGGGTAACAGTGCATTCGGTTGAGCTCAAATCTGGTATATATATCATAGACCACCGGTGCATGACGGGTATTAATTTTGGTGCGTATAAGACTTATAGTTTTTTTTTTTTTTACGGATCTACAAAAAATATTTCTTATACATTACGAACTGTGGATAGAAATATTTAAAAGTACGCTAACTCTTAAACGGTGCATTCGATTGAGCTCAAATTTGGCATATATATTATAGACTACCGTCGTATAACCGTTATTGATTTTGGTGTGTATAGGACTTATAGTGGTTTTACAAGGCTACACAAAAAAGTATTTCTCATAAACTACGGTCTATGAAGAGAAATACTTATAAGTGCCAGATAGCGCGCGAGGACAAGGAGAACAAAATGTTGAAAGTCTCCAAGGTATACAATAAGGTTGGGGTTATACAATAAGGTTCTCAAAACTGAACCAAGCTTGGTAATATCTTCCAAATTTGGCTAACAATGGCAAACGCGCCTGTTTATTTTAAAGGTGAAATACAGGGCGTCCGAAAAGTCCTTGACACATTTCAAAAATTCACAGAAAAGCAACAAATTGTTGTATGAATGTGCGGTTCGCACAATAATTCTTCACAGAATCAAGAATTTATTTTTCCATCTTAAAACGAATTGCTTCCAAAATGTGTTCATAGATGGCGCTGCATCTCCAGTTTTCAGCAATGAGAGCCAATAGGGATTTTCCGTGAGTTTCAAACAGCATTGACGGTAAGGGAATATTCATTCTAGCTATCGTGACTGCGACTGTGAAAGAACACTAAGTAGGTTGGTATTTCGAATCAAAATCCATAACTACAGTTCTAGAAAACTAAGTTCTTCGTAACATGTTTAAGAAAAACTCTCCGAGTCCAAACAGCAATTTGGGTTGGCATGAAAAGTTTTTAGACTGGAAGCGTTTTAGATAGGGAAAGAAGTGGTTGGCCACGAAGATCGGATGAGACTGTTAGTACGGGAGCTCATGATGCTAATTGGGGATTTACTCGAGCGTCATGAGGACCTATTAGATTTTGTAGTTTAGATAATAAGGAGAATAAAAGGTTATATAATGTTTCCTTTCAGTGGTGGGGGAAGCGTATACAGACCTTCAAATATGTTTAAAAAAACAGTTACATGGAAATACTTGAGCGCGTCAGATATTGATAGTTTAGATGCCCCAGCGTGTCTTTGATACCAAAGGTATGTTCATCTGCGGACTAGCGTGGTGGGGGTGGCCATCCGGAAGGGTAGAAAATAGAAAAAAAAAATTCGAGCGCGTCAAATATTCAGAGGGGATGTTAAGTGAACTCTAAAAATGCTCCCATTCAAAAGACTGACGTTTCGAAAGTGACGCAAGCTCGAAGCGAATTTTTGAAAATGCAAAAAAAAATCGCCATATTGAAATACTCGAGCGTGTCAGATTTTTATACAGAAGGTTTAGCTTGATGTTCCAGTCATCGTAGCCTAAAATCTGACGATTATTTTGAGGGGTATCATTAATCTGACCGCTAGAAAAAAAAATTCAATAACCATAAAATGTGACGAATAAAAGCACGTAAAATTATTTAAATTCTATACTTTAATTTTTTTAGAAAATAGTATTATAATAAAATAAATCTGTTGAAAAAATTTGTTTCAATCTTCGTCGACATCCGAAGAATTATCATACTCCAAATCTGAATGAAATTTTCTGATTATAATCCCCCCGGTACAGAACTTTGACTTTTCTCGATTATCTCCACGGCACCCCTGGCTTACGTTCGCGGAACTCAAGGGTTCCGCGGCACACAGTTTGATAAATTCTGATTTATATCATTGGAAATTTATGAATTTTAAGAAACACATTTGTATTTTTCTTTCTTATGCTTTTTAATTTGGCGAAAACTAACGTATTTTTCATGCAATTTCATGTTTTTCACATGCACCAGTATCTTCAGATAGAATTTCTGCTTTATTTCAAAAGCATAAATCATTTTTTGCAGGCGAAATTCGCCAATCATGACCCCCTAAAAACGGTTTTTAGTTAATAGTTTAAAAAGTAATTTAAATTTCAAAATTCTGAGCCTCAGGGCGCATTATCGAAATCATATGCTCAAATTTTCAAAGCTCTGCGTACTGTTGATTTATCTGGAGAACATTCATTTTTAATATTATAGATAGATAGATTCGATGTAAAACGCATAATTTCCGTAATATTTCATGTTTTTCAAATGCACGCGTTTCTTCACTGAAGTAATAGCATTTCTGTTAGCTCAAAACATGAATCATTTCATACGGGAAACTCTCCATGCATGGCAACGTCAAAACGGTTTTTAATTAATAATTAAAAATCTAAAATTCTAAGTAGCGTATAGCCGTCTCCAGGGTCCATCTATCTCTGTACCAAAATTCATCATAATCGATTAAGCGGTTTAGGCGTGAAAACGTCACAAACAAAAAAACTCACTTTCGCATTTATAATATTAGTTAGGATAATTAATGGATAAGTAAAACACAAAGAATAGAACTGCAAAAATGACATACCACGTGTGGAAAAGAAAAAAAAAAGAGATGCTGAGCCAAACAAATTCCAATTAAACAAAGTGAAAATATATACGCTTCAAAAATGAGCTAAATTTCACTCCTGAGGAGAGAGGATGACTCCGGAAGATTTGAACTGGGATAAGTTTGTCTAAATTTCCAGTTCTTTGGAGTGAGTTTTTGTTCTTTTTTTAAGCGTGTGTGTGCATATATATATATATATATATATATATATATAATATATATATAATATATAATAGCTTACTTACGTATATATATATATATATATATATATAATATATATATATATAATATATAATAGCTAACTTACGTATATATATATATATATATAAAAAATTAGACTTTTGTCTGTACATTTCTTGGAATTCAAAAATTTTGCGATTTCTATCCGTTTCAAGCACCCGGGAATCCGATGCGACCCTCAAAAAAAAGTTTGTCTGTCTGTCATTCTGTCATTCTGTCCTTCTGTCCTTCTGTCATTCTGTCATTCTGTCCGTGACGCTTTTTTTGTTTAAGCATCAGGTAAAAACGGCTGAAGCGAATGATATGAAATTGGGTGTCATGATAGGTGGTCACTCAATTTAAAACATAGGCGTCGAATTTTTAAAAAATATTAATTAGATTTTCAGATTTTGTGAAAATCGTTTCAAACTGCGTTAATTTGTGTTCAAGCATCACGTAAAAACGACTGAAGCGAATGATATGAAATTGGGTGTCATGATAGGTGGTCACTCAACTTAAAACATAGGCGTCGAATTAAAAAAAAATCTTGATTAGATTTTGAGATTTTGCGAAAATTGTTTCACACTGCGTATTGTGTTCGCACATCACGTAATAACTGCAAAGGTGAAAAAATGGTATTTGGTGAAATGATAGGTGGTCACCTTACACTATAAGCATCTAAAAAAAACTGATCAGATTTTGGGATTTTGCGAAAATCGTTTCAAACTGAGTAAATTTTTGTTCACACATTACGTAATAACGACTAAAGCGAATGATATGAAATTTGGTCACATGATAGGTTGTTGTTCAACATAAAGTATAGGTGTCCAATTTTTTAAACTTTTTATTAGATTTTGAGATTTTGTGAAAATTCTCCCAAAATGCGGTTATATTTTTTCAAGCACCGCGTAATAACGACTAATACGAAATTTGGTGATATGATAGGTAGTTGCTAATCTTAATTTATAGGTGTTGAATTTTTAAAATATTTTGATTACATTTTGAGATTTTGTGAAAATCGATTAAAAATGCTAAAATGTTTGTTCCAGCATTACGAAATAAAGACAGCAGGGAATTAAACAAATTTGGTCAAATATGCAAAAAAAAAAATCGTCATTTTCACTCGATAGATGGCGCTGTATCGTATTTCAAAGCTCACCGGTGGCATACACAAATTGCAAAACCGATAGTCAGAGCATAGTGATATTCTAAGAGGCATAAAGACAATATAAAACATCATTAACAGAGTTTATCAAAATTCCATACAATTCGCTTCAGTAATTAAATTTTTACAGTAACATGTAATCAAAAATTGACGTAAATTAATATGACAAATTCAAAAATTAATAAACACGCTTTGGAAAACAATTAAACCATTATTTATTCTATTGACACTCATTGGACCTCTTCTAAATCGTTTCATATGCCGGTATTCTTTCAGAGTAGCTGAATAATGGCTACCATTCTGATAAAATGTCTTCACTAAGAATGCACGTTCTTTATTTTTTAGAGTTATGATTGACCATGACTCAATGCGGTCTTATTTTTACACTGTTCGATGGGCCTAAAATTTGCATATAGGACGTCCATAAAAACACGATATAGCGCCATCTATCGGGTGAAAAAGGCGATTTTTTTTAATTGCATATTTGATTTGTGCATGTTCTGAAACGTGTAGATACCAAGTTTCACTGAACTATTCCTGGTAGTTTTCTCTCCAGCACCCCTTGAACACTTGCAGTTTAATTATGGCCACCCTGTATGTATGTATGTATGTATGTATAACTCGGCTGTTCGAGCCTCGTCAGTAGGAGACCCCCTTGAACCCCCTTAATTTTTAGTTTCATTATTGCCATATTAAAACGATATTAATTGACTATGTCATTTTATCTGGCACCCCATTTTCTTTTTACTCTTCCTTTACAGTTATTTCATCGACTGGAAGTAGTAGGGTTTCCTGATCTTTCCTTGCAATTGCAAACGTGGGTCGATGATAACTGAAGTAACATATAATTTTTAGTATATCTTAACACACCAAAAATTTTGCTTTTCGTTATTTGATATTGTTGAGGGAGCTTTAGGCGAGTAGGGTTGCTGTATTTAGCCTAGGAACCCTATTGGCGAGTCATCCAGAGTGGATAAGAATCCATGGCTGTTAGGCTTATGTTTAAAATTAATTTTTTTTTTTTCAACTTTCACATTCAGTAGCCCAGTGCCTGATGCGTTTACATCTTTTACAAGTTATACTTGATGCATCTTTAATTTTATGAGTCCATGTTTTATGTTTCCATATTTCGTAATTATTTTTATTCAGCGTTTCAATTCGCCAAGTTCCAGTCGCCATTTTGAGGATGAATTATGTCGCCTTGAAACGAACGTTAAATTCAGCAAATAAATAAATTAATCCATGTGGTGTCCATAACCTTTTAGAAATGTTAGCAGAGTTATTGCACACACATAGTAAGCGTGGGATTTTAACATACGTGTTGTAACAGTAAAATATAAAAAATTCAATACTCAACAATTTTCTTAAGCTGAAATTTTTATGATTATAACCTATTTATAGAAAAATCCATGTGATGCATAGTCTATAGCTTACTAAATATTGTAACAATAGTTTAAAGCATTTGTGAACTAATAGTATTTAAATATATGTAAAATAATCAATATATATATATATATGTCACATACTTTTATGTCGCACTTTTGGGACAATTTTCAATAAAGGGGGTGGAGATAAAATGACATAGTCATTAATATTTGTTTTTTCTTTTTATAGCACGTGTTTCATGTAAATTTTTTAAGGAGGTTGTACACGACAAGAAATAAGATGGAATTTTCATAGAAATTGGACTCTGAAATTTTCCTAGTGCAGTGGGTCGGTTTAAAAACTTAAGCTTTTATTTTCAAACATTAATGTAACGATATTTTCCCCTTTTACAAACAAACCTCAGTTGAGCAGCGTGCGAAATTTATTTTAAATCCAACCTCAGTGATCAAATCGATTCAAGACTTTCGTTTTCCAGTATAAAGGACCACAGCACCATCTATCGTCAGCTGAGAAATATATTCATGGGAATCCCAGCACATAAGGTAAGGAAAAGCTGTGTTTTCTGCAGAATTGACTCTTCGAGTAAAAGGTGAAATTTCAATGTTGTTTTCACGCCACAACAAGTTCTGAAGGTTGCGTACTTGTGTTGTGGAACTTAACCCTTTCAGGCGCAACCCTTTCCCAATGCTGGAAAAAGGTCAGCCGTTGCCATCGCTCGACTTAACTACCAGAAAGATAGCGGACGATGGAAACGTTCATCGCGTGCCACAGATCTAGAGACCCTTTTTTGTGAAAGGGAGAGAGAGAGAGAGATACTCACTTCCTGTCCTTCACGGGCGTCGACAGTGATCTGTCATCTATATAAAATCCTATCTAGAACCTGTGCCCGCACACAGCCAGCTGTCGTCAAAAAAGGGTCTCTAGATCTGTGGCACGCGATGAACGTTTCGATCGTCTGCCATATTATTGGTAGTTAAGTCCAGCTATGGCAACGGCTGCCCTTTTTTCAGCATTGGGCAATCTATCCAGCTGTTCTCGCATTCTTCCATTTTTCAGCAGATGTCTGTGCTGTTAAAAGTAATCGTGACCCTTTTTTACGGGAAATGACGTGCTAAAAAGTAAAGGATTGTCGTGGAGCTATGTCACCCGCAACTATTTTTATAGAACTCAAATCTATTCCTCGTGACTGGTGTTCCCAGAGCGGGAACACTGCCGTTAAAGGGTTAAGTATAGGGTAAATTAAAAAAAGAAAAATGATGAAAATCTGAAACCTTTTCAGATTTTAAATACGCACCAAAGTGCTATACATTAAAAGCGTATCATAATCTATGCGTCATAATCTATGCATATTTTCTTCCTTATTCCATAAGGTTGGAAAGTGTATCATTATTCATGAGTGAGCAGTATTTTTCTTCCTTATTTTATAAAAACCATCTTTAGGATCGATATCTATCTTAAAATCGCCTACTAAAACTATTTTACAATCTTCGATAAGTATATTACAACTATACTTCACAGTTTTAAATATTATTTCGAATGTGCATCATAATCCATGAGTGTGCCGTGTTTGTCTTTCTTGAGTTGATTTCTACTTTAACGCCCCAACTCTCGCCAAAGTGGCGATCATTAAACATATAGAGTAACCATGACGATTTTTACTTTCCGAACATGTACCATGTAAGGAAAGTATTGTAATCATGAAAAAATTCGACTTCGAGGTTTTGGTGTTTTTACACATGGCTTCTGAATCCATTTATGCTATTTTTACGAGATGTATGTATGTATGTATGTGTGTGTGTGTGTGTGTGTGTGTGTGTGTGTGTGTGTGTGTGTGTGTGTGTGTGTGTGTGTGTGTGTGTGTGTGTGTGTGTGTGTGTGTGTGTGTGTGTGAGTGAACACGATAGCTCCTGAACGGAGGATTCGATTGAGCTCAAATTGGATATATATATCATAAACCATCGTTGCAAGACCGGTATTGATTTTGATGTGTATAGGACTTACAGATTTTTTACAGGGCTACGACAAAGATTTCTTTTACATTATGGCCTATGGGGGGAATTTTTTGAAAGTGCGCTAGCGTTTAAACGGTATATTCGATTGAGCTCAAATTGAGTATTATTGTTATAAACTACCGTTGCAAGCCCGGTACTGATTTTGTTGTTTATAGGACTTATAGTTTTTCTACAGGGCTACGACAAAGATTTATTTTACATTATGGCCTATGGGGGGAATTTCTTGAAAGTGCGCTAGCGTTTAAACGGTAGATTCGATTAAGCTCAAATTGAGTATTATTGTTATAAACCACCGTTGCAAGACCAGTATTGATTTTGGTGTGTATAGGACTTATAGTTTTTCTACAGGGCTACGACAAAGATTTCTCTTACGTTATGGCCTATGGGGGGATTCTTGAAAGTGCGCTAGCGTTTAAACGGTATATTCGATTGAGCTCAAAGCGGTTTATAACATATATACCCAATTATTAGACCGATATTAATTTGTATGTGTATAGGACTTATAGTTTTTCTACAGGGCTACGACAAAGATTTCTTTTACATTATGGCTTATCGGGGGAAATTCTTGAAAGTGCGCTAGCGTTTAAACGATACGTTCGATTGAGCTCAAATTGGGTATATATGTTATAAACCACCGTTGCAAGACCGGTATTGATTTTGGTGTTTATAGGACTTTAGGTAGTTTTTCTACAGGGCTACGATAAAGATTTCTTTTACATTATGGCCTATGGAGGGAATTTCTTGAAAGTGCGCTAGCGTTTAAATGGTACCTTCGATTGAGCTGAAATTGGGTATATATGTTATAAATCACCATCTTAAGACCGGTATTGATTTTGGTGTGTATAAGACTTATAGTTTTTCTACAGCGCTACGACAAACATTTCTTTTATATTATGGCATAATGGCATATGGGGAGAAATTCTTGAAAGTGCGCAAGCGTTTAAACGGTGCATTCGATTGAGAATTTGGTATATATGTTTGAATTATTCATCGATTAAAATTTATTTAAATGCTTGGTAATGATATTAATCGTAAGTGTTCGGAAAGTCGATTGGAGTCACTCCAGATTTTTTGTATTTATGTGGCAATCGTAATTTAGAATTAAAATGGCGATTTGGAACAACCTGTAAGTACAGCATTCCGTTACATTTTTATTTACTTTGGGTTGCGAATTAATGTAGTTTTAATAATTAAGTGTCTTCAAATTCTTTAACTAGTGCGTTTATCACTAATTTGTTCACTTTAGTTTTCATGTAGTTGTTTAGGGAGCGTTGAAACTTGTGCATAACTGCTAGAGACTCATGACTTCCAAGCTCAGCAAAGGGCGGGGAATTTTTAGGTTGGCGAAAATAGGGGCGTTAAAATAGAAATCAACTCTTTCTTGAACCATAACCCTACTAGCAATTTTGCTGGGGCTACTACCGGCCACGTAGCCGGCCGATGATGGCCCGAGCAAAATTGCTAGTAGGGAAAGCACATCTTTGGAATCCAAATTTATCTTAACCTACGACTATTGATACTGTTTTAAAATCTTCACCAGGCATATTCGAATTATAGGCATATTCCAAATATATCTTGTAGACATTTTAAATACTGTTTGGAATGAGCATCATAATCCATGAGTGTATCGTGTTTTCCTTCTTTGTTCCATAAAACACTTCTTCGGAATAGAAATCTATATTAAAATCGCCTACCAAAACTGTTTAACAATTTTCGCCAGGCATAGTCAAACTACACTTCACCTTTATAAATACCATTTGGAAAGTGTATCATAATCTATGATGTGTACCGTGTTTGTCTTCACTATTCTATAAAACACATCTTCGGAATTAAAATCTATATTTAAATCGCCCACTAAAATTATTTTACAATATTCGCCAGGCGTTTTCTAACTATACTCAAAATACATTTATAATAAATTGTCACATTTTGGCACCCAGATTAGCGATCATTTATCAAAAATTGCAAACCTTGTGCTACTTTCAACATTTTATTAATCCCTCCCCCCCCTCTACGTTATCTGGCAAACACATTTCAAAAGTGACTCGACGCGAAAATTGTACCAAAATCGTGTCTACACAAAGAGCAAGGTTGAAATTACTAGCACTCTGGTGCTAAAAAAAAAGAAAAATGAAGAAAATCTGAAACCTTTTCAGATTTTAAATACGCACCAAAGTGCTATATATTAAAAGTGTATCATAATTTATGCGTCGTACCTATTTTCTTCCTTATTCCATAAGGTTGGAAAGCTAAATTTCAGGAGTTTTTCTTCGGTTAGAAACATTTCTTTCAGTTCTTCTTCCGATAAGTTCGACAACACAGTAGGTTCTGTTAATTTACACGCTAAAACCAAACGAGCGAAATTCGATCAGTCGGAGCGAAAAGTGACCCAGTTTTCAAAAGTGAACTTCTCCTTTAGGAGCGTTTTTCGATCACAAGAGCGGAGCGGAATATAACAAGGAGCGAGGACGGAAATTCTCGGAAAAAACAGGAAGGGAGGAAAGGCGTTCTCAGAAAGAAGACTACTTAAAGAGCACTTTCGCGGAAAAACCGGTAAGTTTCCATGGAAACGGATCGCTCCGCAATGTATCGTTTTTTTCGCTCTTTGGGTTTAAGCGTGTACAGTCGTTCCAATTTATCAAATCAACGCAATCAGAAGCTTCAAAGTTAAGAATTGGAATTTCAAAGTGCCTGATGTTTTTTTTTTTTTTTTTTTTTTTTTGGCTTAGCTTGGCTCTTGCCACAATTATCCTTCTAACCCTAAGTTCTCTGATATATATCCTGGAATCAGTTATCATTGCCAAAATTATATCTTCATATTTGCCAAAAAAAAAGCATTCCTTTGAATGACTGGATCGATAATATCTCTGTAGTGTTTTTTGAGGTACCTGGAACATTCAATCATTTCCCACAAATGGATTGATCCATCCTTGGTCTTAGTTTGAGGTTGAACCACATATGACTATAAATTTTCATAACATATTCGGCAAGCACTTTTAAATTTTCAGAAGGCGTTTTAGAAGACACATATGAACGCAAAATTCTGTTTGCTGTTGTTAACCAGCGTGAGTGACTGATATTGCCGGGATCCTTTTTGGCTAAGTATCTTGGAAATATTGCACTTGAGACCTCTTCACAAATTTGCTACAAATACTTCTGGTCCGTACTTAAGTCCTCAAAATTAATTTGTGACAGTGTAAATTGAATTTTTTTCATAGCTTATTATGTCTAAATCTTCACATTTTTCAAGTTCTTTGGATATTGGTCCAGAAAATGATATAGGACCCAAAGTTTGTCCATCAAGCTGTTGAAACAAGTGACTTAGAGGTAGTTCATTTGCATGTGGCAAGCAAATTTTCCATTGTAAGGGTCTTTTTAATCTAGTTTTAATCTACTTTTACGACTCCAGATTTACGTCCCGTATTGACGTCAGTTTCATCGCACCCAGTTAGTTTCAAATTTGAAATCTCAGTAGTATTATTATAGAAATACGTCAAAATTCCATTTGCAATATTACTGGAAGATGAAGATGAGTGTGATATATGGCAAATATATTTTGAGGAAGGCTCTTGAACTAATACCACATGTTCTTCCTTAATCATTTTTCGAAATGCTTTTTTCTCCTGTGCTTCATTTACCATGATGTTATCTTTTCTGTCGTCAAAATACAACTCTTCCAAAATTAACTCATGTCGTCTTTCTTGATGTTTAAAATTGCTCCTTTATTTCTTTCTTTGTCTTCTTAAAGTCATCCGATCAATTATCATTTCTTTATTAACATCAGAAATAACACCCATATCTTCTAAGGTGGCGTTTGCAAGAATAGTTGCAGCTCTGTCTGATACTCCTGTTCTGTCAACAGGGACGGCCTGTGGGGCGCACAGTGGAGTATTCGTATCAAAATCCTGGCCAAAAGTCGAAAATTTTAAATTTGTTTAAAAACAGTCATATATATGTTTTTGGATAGCCTAGTAACTGATACATCATGTAATGCATGTTTTTCGACCATAATTCATATCCAAAAGATGCATCACTCAGTTTAAAAGCAAGTTTCTTCATTTACGGCAAGAGATTTCAGCGTTTTCTATTACTTCGTCTTGCATTTTTTACGGGCTCTTTAAATTAATTTACTGATTTGATACTAAGTATAATTGTAGTAAAATATATGTATTTTATTTATATGTATCTATTCGCTTGAAAATATAATATGACTTTATTAAAATAATTATGTACTTTTTCTAATTTTTTTTCAAAAATCCACATTTCAAAAAGCTTTTTGAAGAGGTGTCGCGGCTTGTCGAGCCTAATTTCAACTATAATCGTAATTATTACAGTATTGAGTGTCTATTCCAAGAAAAAAATGTTCCCCCAACATCCACCATTTTAATAAAAAAAATTATTTATATAGCGCCATTTTTATTTTTTCGATAATTTTTCGACGGGTGATCGCAAAAGGGATAAAAACATACGCACTTGTATTTCTCATAAACTATAAATTATGTGCAAGTGTTTGGATAAAGGTATATAAAATTTCATTTCAGTTAAGATTTAACATTGGTATTTTAAATTCAGTATGTAATTTCTTATTTTTCAGATGTAAATTTGCTATAAGAAGAAAATTTCTACATATTCCAAAATTGCCCTTTCTTAGTCCTGTAAATAGTCCCATCTATTTACAGCTTAGTTTTCCATTTATGTCGTAAATTGTGTCCAAAGCAAAAGATCCCCATTTTTGGATCTCAAAGGTGGCATTTTGTCTAGTGACTGTGACTTGGTCATTGGAGTGTGTAAACAGAAACACGTGCTAGCTCTTTAAGACATTTTGAAGTGCTGGCTTGAAATAAATTACTTTCTCCTCGAGCTTGGAATGATATTTTATGGGTTTGCAAAGGAGGGCTTCTTTTATGCAGTGCCCTTTTATGATTTGCTCTAGATAAAGGCCAATGAAAAAGAGCAAACCTTATAGCAGTGAGACCTATAACTTCTTCTTCCAGAGAGACCCCATGGTGGTCTCTGTCTCTCAAAAAATAAAAAAATAATAAAAAAAGGAAGAAGGAGAAGAAAAAGAAAGTGATTCTGAGTGAAGACGAATATCAGAGTTCAAAAGAATCGGAATGAAAAACTTAATCTTCAGAAGTCATTAGAAAACTAAGATCCATATAGTAACTACATTTAGAAAAGTGAAAAATCTGAAAACTTTTACGATAAAAATTGATTTATAGATAGGTAGTATTATATTTATAAGTAAAGTATTACATTTATATATTTTTATTGTGGTTAAGGCAGCGTTTCTCAACCTGTGGGGCGCGCCCCCCAAGGGGGCGCAGAGCGTTTCCAGGGTAGGCACGAGAAAAACCAAAGAGCAAGTAATGATGCACAATTTTAAAAAATCGCCTAATTTATTCTCATTTTTACTCAAAAATATATCCATTTTCGCTTAAAATGTTCATTCAAACTTTACTGATAACATTATTTTGTAGAAAATTCGACTAAATGTACATTGTTAAAGATTAAAAAACTGAATGTATGCTGAACAATGTGAAGGGGGGGGCGCTACCCTAAGTTAGCCTTTGTTGGGGGGGGGGCGAAGTTAAGAGGTTGAGAACCGCTGGGTTAAGGCACGGCTATTTTCCTTACGGGAAGGTTGCCTTGACGGAGGGCTTTTAAAGAGGCTCTAATGCATATTCACGTGACATCTGAAGAAAATCGCCCAAAACTCCATACCGTCAGATCGACAGCCGCGTGGTATTACATTTATAAGTGGTATTATACAAAAGCAGTACTTCCCAGTAAGGACACTCCCCGACAAGACATTTGTTAGAAACCAAACTCAAGTCGTTTAGCGATATATCGCCAAATTTGGCGACAACACGCTTTTTAATATAATTTAAGAAGTATATAATACTAAAAAAGTAAGTCAAAAGTCAACAGTAATGATTTTAACGTTAAAACTCATGAAAAATATTTTTGGCCAGGATTTTGACACAAATACTCCACTGTGGGGCGTGCGGGGCCTCAGGCGAAGCGCAAGAGCAGGGCCTCTTTTCTCTCATGTCTTATATCAGTTACTACTAGTACGGCTAGTAATAATTAGCTTTATTTATCGGCTTTTTTCGGATATATTACAACCAACTACCAAGCTCGGTCTAGAGTGATAGCAAAAAAATAGCCCAGGAGCTGGGCTTCTTTAAGCGCTGGGCCTTAGGCGATCGCTGCATTCGCACCCCGCTTGGGCCGGCCCTGCTGTCAACTGCCAGGGCAAGTGAGGGTAGATAGAATTTTCTAGACCGACTTTTTCTTTTCGTTTCACTGTTACATGAAGTTGATAGTTGATTGTCGATTTCAGTATTAAAAGAATTAGAGATTTTATCGATATCATATCGACTGTGTTTAGATATCGAATTCTCCACCAAAACATGATCTTTCTGCTTTAAAGAATAATCTTCTTTTCTTGACAATTCTTTTTCCCGTCTTCCAATGCTGCGCATCATTTTCTTTGTAGTTTTAATGCCCACTGACCCTATTATCATCAACCTTTTACCGCGTTGGTCTTTCAGAAAATTGCATTCTAATTCTGGTACACGAAAATGTTTAGCGCATTTACACAAAGAAATGTCTACATTTGCAGGAGCTTATATCAAACAGTTCTTTCGCCGATTGAGTGAAATTTTGCAGTTGCACATTGAAAGAACTGTTCTTTCGATTCTTAATACTTTTCTTCAAATTTTGAAATTTTTCATGATAGTCTCTAATCATTTTTATGATTCGTGTATTGGAAACAGTTGGAATTGTAGCCTTGAACCATATATTTTTAATTACATAAAACAAGAGACGATAGTCTACAGTTAATTCTTTTGGTTCACCGAACACAGGGAATTTAAAATAATTCCTGGTTTTAGGCATGTTAATAGACATTAAAATACGTCACTTAGCGTAATATCGAGTAATACTTTTAATAATGTAAATTATAACATGCAGCTGCGACAAAAGAACGTACACTGGGATACACGAAGAGCCAATGCAATATGTAGCACGAAACGCAAGTAAAGGTCAAAAGTCACAACAGTAACTATATCTATAGCACCAAACGATTTTTTTATTTAAAGGATTACTTTTTTATTCGAATTGTGCTTACAATAAGCTAGCTGATAAACTTGAAAGCTTTAATACAATGCAAATATTGGTGGTTTTGTTGATTTGTTTGTTTTAGGGAATCAGGAGCTATGAGGAACCGGTAAATACCGTTTGAAATATAAAATCAAAATATTTTCATTATCTGAAGTTAAAAAGGAAATAAAAAATCGCTATTAGAAATAAAAATTCGGAACTTCGTTTTTTAGTTCCACCCTATTGAGCACGTGAGAGGAAAAGCTGCTTATAGAGCTTAATTCCCCCCCCCCCCCCCGATCCCAATTTTAGTAGAGCAACGCTTGGCCACAAAGTGAAATGTTCATAGCTACGTCTTTTCTCAATTTCTAATAACGGAATAAAAAGGTAAAAAAATTAAAAATATTTATGTTTTAAACATATTTCCGCTGAAAATTATCATTCAATAAGTATACATTGAGCTTGTTTAATAATTAATAATGCAGGCATGTCAAGTTTAGTTTCTTAAAAGTGTCTGCATTAGGCTCTTCTCAAAATGTTCCTGTCAGCTTTAGATGAATTTCAAGGGTATATATAGTATATATAATATTAATTCATGTTTACCTGGAAGTAGCTTCAACCATTTTTATATCCACTGCCAAATATACAGAACTCTCATTTCAGTGCAAGTATCGAAAAATCGTAAATGCTATTCAATTTTCCTAAGCTTAATTCATGAGTATAAAAGCTTGCTTCCAAAAAACATTCTTAAGATCACAAAGTGAGGCATGTGGAATTTTACTTTAAATAGATCTATTTTAAAGAGAAATATTAGTCGTCCGTACAAATGATGTCAGAAATTAACCCATCACTGCTAGCATCAGCAAAAATTACAGAAAGTTATTCAAACAGTCTGGGCAGAAATGGTACAAATGGGTTAATGAAAAAATTTGTCATTATAAGAGGCTTGGAAATATTAATAAACCACTAATTATAATCCGACTGCGATATTTTAGATAAAAACAAGATTGTATTAAAAATTATTCCATAAAGTGTCAGGTTCTGGTGCGTTTACCTTATATACATAAATAATCTTCATTCAAAAAATAATGACCCATGTTTGAAATGTTAATAATTGCATACACATAATTACTTAAACCTTTAACGCGCAGTGTTTCCGCTCTGGGAACACCAAACTCTGACGTTTTGACTGTTGCCAGTCACGAAGAATAGATTTGATTTCTATAAAAATAGTTGCGGGTGACGTAGCTCCACAAAAATCCTTTACTTTTTAGCACGTCATTTCCCGTAAAAAAATTATCTCGATTATTTTTAACAGCATTGACATCTTCTGAAAAATGGAAGTATGCGAGAACAGCTGGATAGATTGCCCAATGCTGAAAAAAGGGCAGGCGTTGCCATCGCTCGACTTAACTACCAGCAAGATGGCGGACGATCGAAACGTTCATCGCGTGCCACAGATCTAGGGACCCTTTTTTTCAGGCGATGAACGTTTCGATCGTTCGCCATCTTGCTGGTAGTTAAGTCGAGCGGTGGCAACGGCTGCCCTTTTTTTCAGCATTGAGAAAGGGTTGCGCCTCAAAGGGTTAAATCGAGTAGTAGTATGAAATAATGCAATATATCTACAACCATGAGCCACTTGTACTCGTATTCTACTCATCAGATAAAGGTTGTTACAGTGGGAATTTGTCTTTACGCGCTCTCGAACTCTCCCATTGATCAGGAGTGCCGGTGCACTGTCCCGGATGTGCAGCAGCAAACGTCTTCAGCGTCTTAAATTCTCTCAGGTGTTGTATGCGTGTCTGGAATCACTTTAGATAAGTAATCCCCCATGAACCGTGTCGTGCTGAACAGTGTAAGCTCTATTAATCACAAGAGCAAACCGTTTGAAATATAATTATGGCTCACAGTTCTGGGTTTTTTTTGTCCCGGAACTGTAGAGAAATGAATCTATTTTTGGAAAAATTATCCCAATTTTTGATCCTATGAGAGTTGCTGTTCACTGAACTTCAATTTTCAATGCGTTTTTATAACAGGTGACCCATAATGATTGCGGGGCAAACTTTGAAGTGTGGTACTGCACGTAATAAGAACTCAGAATCAAATGGCAATGCGGGGTCGGAAACGTCGTCCTCGTGTAGCTGTTAATCAAAACTTTAGAGCAAGTGCTGAAAGAATAGTGAGCTTTTTTGGCCATGGTTCGTCAAAAACTAATCTATCTTTACCAGAAAATTTGTTACTCAAATGGATAGTTTAGAAATTCTGTTTCAACTGAGATGAAATTCTTGGGCAAAAGCTCATTGTTTATGAAGATGGGTCAAGAAATTAGACGAACACTTCAACACTTTTCCCAAACTGATTATTAATAGGTACGTGGAAATGGCATTTTAGGCCTCACATTCTTATGTGATTCTGTTTCCTGATTATGTGCCCCCCCCCTCACCTCCCTTGAAATTTGTCCAAATCATCATGGGACACCCTGTATCATTAACTAAAATAGTCACATTTCATAAACTATTTTTATGCTTCACTGCTTAAATGTAGTATTTAAAGCACGGTTGGTCCAATCGTGGCGCATGCGCCAAACCTGGTGCATTTGAGGATTTTATGTAGCGCATTGCATCCCTGTGCCTACTTATTGTTTTGAAATAGATTGAAAATTTTCTAAGTAATTTCGTATCTGGAAATAATTTATTTCGTATACTTTATATTGTTTATGATTCTACGTCATTTGTATACTCCAAAATACATTGTCATAGAATATTGAACCATCTCTCATTTCCTACCAAATATCTGAAAAATTAATTCTAGAATCCTCTTCCTCAGAATGACAATTTTAACCTTATGTTCACACTCATTATACGGAGTACTGTTATTACTTTCCCTTCCTTTAACTAAAGCCTACCCGTATTCATATTTTGCAACTCTAACCGTGAACGTAAGGATTTGTAAAAGGTGATTGAGTTCTGCTTAGCGCATCTGGAGTCGTCTGTGAAAAAACTTGGCGCTTTATATGGAAAACGCTCGTTACCCCTGATTTAAAATTTTACAGAAAGAGAATTTTCTGTTTGTTGACTGGCGTCAGAGGCGACTAATTTTAGACTCACGGAGACTCACTGCAGTTCTTCATAAAGCTTCTTTTTCCAAATTTTCAATGTCTTATGGCTAAAGTCAGTAACGCATCTAAAAGTCTTCTAATGTGAAGTAGACGTCATCTTCCTTCCTGATATTCTCTTTTTTAAGCTTGAATCCATATCTAGCCTATTCATTGTCATAGTTGCAAAGATGAAGCGAAGTTGTTTCCCTTCCTGCTTTCTTGTGTTGTTTCTTCTCATTTGCTTTTGAATGAACAGCGGCATGCAAATAGTTTTGTTTCATAAAGGTAATGAAATTGAACATTTTCAGAATTAAAATTTCTCTTTTCGTTTTCTTGCAGAAAAACGGGATATGCCAGTTAACTTTTTCTCTTGAAACCTGTTGTAGGGGCATAAATCTGCAGGAAGTATACATCCAATAATTTGCCGAGTGATTTTTTCTAACTTTTCCTTCTTATTTCTCCACGGGTATTTTTAAAATCCTTATCTTAGTTTATTGCGACCACAACTTCTTTTATAAATCATAATTAACGCAAATTGCAGTGTATATTCTAGCAGTTGAAGTTACACGATTCTTAAAAAAAACCTGCAACAATTAACGAAGCTTAATTTATTTAAAATAAGATATTTTATATATTATTCACCTAACTAATCAATGTATGATTTCTTTTCTCGTTTTATTTTGAATATTAATATAAAATACTATTGAATCAATGTGTCGCACTCTTTAAAAACTCACTATTCCTGAATAAGTAAAGTCAGTCTGATACCATTTGATTAGGCCACTATCAAAATCTCGTGATTCCACAGATAGTGTAAGGTTAACAATAAAGCCAATTAAAAGAATTTCAGTTTTATCCGACATTGACTTAAAGCAAATTAACAAGCGAATGTTTTTATATGTATAATTATATATATTAGGAAAACATGTTTTTAACAAAGTTTTGTTTTGAAAATTAATTAAAAACCTCCTCCCCCCAAAAAAGGAAACTTTAAACAATTGAGGGGCATTAATTTTTCTCCTCGCGTATTTGCAACGATGAGACCAAATGAGCCAACTGTTCGTTACGCAAAAATATATGCACAAATAAGTCTCTACTATCTGCAGTATGAATTGTCAATGTGGTTTATCTTATATCGGACAAACTAAACACTCCCGTAAATTTAAAATTAAGGCGGACATCGCTCGTATTAAATAACATGAAACCAACAAATCTGCCATCGTTAAACATTGCTGGGATGCCAACCATATTTTCGATTTAGTTCAGCTAAACACATTTGCAAACCCCGTTACCCCAGTGTATTTTCTTGGATCTTTTAATATTCACAAAAACATAAATAGTCTTGTTAATGTTGAATTCGCTGTCCCCTCCCCCTATATGAATGTTGGAATTCCCTCTGTTCTCAGTTACCTTAACTTCCTGTTTTCCTATTGGTCCTCGTAAACACTATCGGGAATCTTCATTTTTTTTCTATATAAACAAGTTTTTGCCATTCTCACTCTAGCACGGTCTGGTATTTTAATTTTTGTATTGGTGGTCTTTATACGTTGTTTTTTGGTGATTATTTATAGAGTAAGACTGTATGAGAAGGAGGGGAAAAAATTATATTTTGGAAAATGTTTTATAATCAACGTGCTTTCGACACGGTTTATATTTCTTGTTTCTTTTTTTCTTCTTCTAATGAATATGGGGATGAAAGGGTTAAATTTATTTTTTGCGTTTAAATTTATACTCTGAACCTGCGTTAAAATATCATTTTTTTCCCTCCTTCTCATACTGACTTTATAAAATTAATCAGCCTTAATTTAAAGCATACTTCGGCGGAACTAATCCCCTTGCTCAACAAAAGAATTTTAGTCAATTAAGTCATCCTTGTCAGAGAATCTTAATTCCAACCTATTAAGCTCGTTTAGCTTTGTGTTCCCTCATTTATATTTTCTTTGTGATGAATAACAAGGTTTTTCGAGGAGGCAAATCTTAACGGCATAACATTTCAGTGATACGCTTTTCATTCTTTCAAAATAATTCAACGACGGAATAGCATTTAACAAGTTGTTTCTTTCTCTGGAGTTACGTAAACTTTTTTCTTTTTTTTTTCCTTCTTTTAAACAAAACCTGCATCAGTGATGCACAAATACGATTAAATAAAATGCCATTATATTGTTAGGTTATTTATAAAATAGGAGTATATAAAGCCGGTTTTATTTGAAGCATTTATAAGGATATATATTTTCGAATGTTACACAAAGAATTGTTAAATTAATTTGTAAAAGAAGCAAAATACTTTCAAAATGAATCGAATGATGTTTCTCTCTATTCTAAAAAAAAGTAAAGGCCGCTGGCGCTGTCATGCTTGTTGACCTAACTCCTCCTAAACAGTAGGGATTTGAGTTTCGACTAAGGTGCCCACGGATTTGAAAAATTCCGAGGAACCTGCTAAGCTGATTTAAATTTCGAAAATCGAATTATTTTAGAAGATATTAATAAAAAACTGAAAAAATAAACAGAACGGTTGCCAGATTTGACATAAAATCATTCATTCCTTTGCAACAAAGCGTTTCCAAGTATCTGAGAAATTTACAAACATGAGTTAGAATTACGCCCATTTTACGCCAAAATAAAAACTATATGAAATAAGTAACTCAAAATGTGTTATACAAAGTTGACCATTTTCAAATAGTTCGCTTAGACAACAGGAGTTTAGAATTAGCGATTATTCCTTTTTCCAAAACAGAATAACTAATATCTTGAAAATGAAAAATAATTAAAATGCAGATTATTTTAAAGCCGGTTTTCGTCCAGCTGAATTATTGGCTACCAGTAGAAATATTTGGCGGCGTTAACTATGCCATTATAGCAGTTATAGTACACTTTGGATATTTGCTAGCGCAACGAGATGGTATAATTCGTGGTGTTAAGTACGCCAATCTGCAAACGATTATGTAAATGAAAATATGGATAACGGTTTTCCGGTAACCTTAAATGAGCAGTAACTATAGGTTGTGAGAATGTGTAAATCGCCAAATAATGAAAAGTCGCCATTGGTGGCAGGCTATTCTATCTGTTCCGTAGCTTTTATTAACTTTACATGTACGCAAGTCGCCAAATAATGAAAAATCGCCATGGGTGGCAAATTCGCAAGATGTCCAATAGGTTTTACATTATTAAAAATACAGCTGAAACAGATGTTCTGATTTTATTATGCTTTAGCTCCTAATTAATATAACTTTTGAATGGCAATATTAAATATGATTGTGTTTCTGAGGAGTGCGAATAATTTTTCCAGCGATTATAAGCGGAGTCCGCACTCCAGGTGGAATATAGCTCAGGACCCGTACAACACGGATTCCCATAACAAAATATCTTCGATGCAAGAACCAAGCAATGTGTAGCTCAGTAACATTCTATCTGATCCAATCTTCGGGTTTTGTCTGTTGAAATTATGTCTTTTTTACGAATAAGCCTGATTAGGGGACGAATGCCTCATACGAAAAGCGAGCGTAGCGAGTCTGGGGGCCTTGGCCCCTAGTATATAAAAAAAGAACATTATGTTCGCTTTTATTATTTTAGCTCTAGGGGTGCTTATTTGGATCTCTTTGAATCAAGCCTGCTTGCCGTAAAGCGGAATTCGTCAAAAGTACGGCAACTTCACTATTTCATTTAAGTTGGCTTAAAGGAAATTATGGAATTAATCATAAAGTTAATAAATCATAAAGTTTCAAGGCTTTTTGGAGCGGGAGATGCAAACGCGCTTATCGCTGAGGCCGGCAGTTTCTTTCGCGAGTGTCTATCCATGGACGGAGGGTTTTTTGCCATTAAGCCTCAATTCATAAAATTACCAAAATATCAACGCGTTTTTTTTAATGTCACTATCACTACTATCCGAATCTGTTTCAGAATCAATATCTGAAATATTTTGCATCATTTCTGCTATTTCGAGCTCAGTTGAACATTGTCTGCTCTTCGACATTCTAACAGTAAAAAGAGAAAAAATTCACAACTACAAGATCTAAATATTCACTAAAAACTGGACTGCGAACCGAAATACCCCACGCTGTAGCGATCATTAAACTCCCCTGGTTACTATAAACAAGTACCACGTGCGAATTTAAAGAGCCGTCATAAATAAAACATGCCATTCCGAAACATTCATTTCCCCTTATGTTTATATAATTGCAACGGCTGAACTTTTTCAGCATTGAGCTATTTAACCATACATTTTTTCCGATTAGCAGTGAAAGCGCTGAAATAATGTGAATTCACAATGCAGCCACCGCGTTTCGAAGGGTCAAGTCAGCGAACACACGCTGTATTTGTAGGATTAGGTATGGATACTTAATTCAATAACTGAAATGTGTTGATGAGTTCCAGAATAGTATGATTAGAACAGCAAGTGTTTAAATTTTTTAAGAAAACATGACACAATATTCCTTGTCTTTAACAAAGTACGCCATGAGAATTTCAAATATGACAAAAGAGAAAAAATAGACTCAAACTAAAGAGAAAATTACACATCTCAAAATTCATTTGATAAAATCAGAAAAAAAAAACAGGAGGTTAAGAAATAGGAAGATTTTCAAGATTTTTTAACAATTTATTTGCTGATGGTATTTAAAAGAACCAAGAAAATAAAATTGTTTTTAAAAATATCCGAACATTGAATTATAACCGCTTTGTTGAAAATCAATGTCGAGTGTTCACTTTAATCGGCTTATATAATTATTGGTTGTTCTATTAAATTAATACTGTTTAAAATTTATATTTTCAGCTTATTCTAATCATATCGGGCAAATTAAAATAATATGCGTAAACGCTAGTAAATATTTAGCCATTGCTTCCAGGATTAAAATATTAAATCTCCCGAGATCAGTATGTAGTTAAAAGTATTTTTTTTACTTCTGAATTTTTGTTTTTAATATAAATTTTTAGAGACACCTCCTCAATTTGCTTGTGGCACAATCATCAGACGTATATCTGGTGTTTATGTTATATGCTATTGTTTTAGAATTAAATTATTAATACTAAAAAAATAAAGTTAATTAATATTTTGTATTTTAATAAAATTAATGAGGAAAGAGAAAACAGTTCCGGATCTAAACTATACTTTTAAAAATCATTATTTTTTTACTTAAAAGTCTGTTTTGGAGTTTCATGTATTCTGGTATCGTAATGGAATTTGCATTGCTATAGAAAATTTTCGCCAGCATAGTTCACAGAACACAGTATTAAGCTTAGCTATTAAGTTTTGATGTGTGAAATTGTTGTCCAGTTAAAATGTGTGTCACATTTTTTCCCCCTCCTTTGAGAGGCAGTCAAGGGACCATATCTCTTCTAGCAGCCATATACAAAATAGCCCTATTTTTCCAACTGTCAGTGGAAAATTATAGTCCTTTAGTTATGATGTCCCCAGACATATAGAAAAGACAGGAGAAGTCACCAAACCAATGCGATTTAGGTAATAAAATAAAAAGTCATGTGAAGTAGCGATACGAATATTGGCAGTGAATATGGGACGTGGAATATCTATTGGAATATATAAAATGCTTCAGGTGGTGGCTACAACTCTTTCCGCTAGCTGCAATATTGTGAGAGTGATTAATTTTGTAATTCAGCTTATAATCAGAAGAAATTGCTTGCCCTTGAATCGCTTCAAAATTGTTTCAAAATATATTTGCCATATTATCTTTTATGAAACAATTTTTTTAGTATTAGAATCAATCAAATTTTTTGCTTACTAGCATGCTTCCAAATGTTCGGAAACTGCTTTATTTTTCTTTTAATGAGTGAAACTTTTCGTGGTATATCATTTAACCTTTCGAGCTAAAATTACCACAATAACTTTTACTACGCAAGAACGTCACAATTAAACACGGATAGTATAAATATCTGTTGCATAAACATTTTTCAATAATTTCCGATATTTATAGCCATTACAATAGGAAAGAACGCATACATCATTGGTCTTACTCATATTCTGAGCAGGAAGTGGAGCATTGGTCCATGCAGTTGACCAATCGCAGCCCAATCGCAGCAAATTTGCCCCACTCAGTCTAAAAAATAACCGTACAATTACTGTAAACTTTCCGTAAAATTTTACGGAAATTTTCCGTTTATATTTAAATACAGGACGATCTCCGTATATTATGGGTCAACGCCTCTCTGAAACAGATTTTCTGCTGACATTTATATGAATAAAATTACGGAAATAGACAGAAGTACTACTGGCGTCCCATTTGCCAGTACATTTCCGGATTTTCACGATTTTTTTTTTTTTTTTCAGTGAGCAGGACAAAACAAAATTCGGCCGAATAATCTTTCAAGATACATCATCTAAATGATTCATGTCCATACTAATACTTCGTGGACCTACAAAACAAAAAAAGCTGACAGTTTTAGAGAATTTTTTTGAATTCATAAAAGTTACAATAAATTCTGGACCAGAGCTGAAAGTATCTAATGGCTATGATATTTGCACATAAATTACTGCAATTTTTTGTGAAATTATTCATGACTCGAATGCTCTCTCTTGTTTGCAGATGTTTCGCGTCTAAGAATTTGCTACTTTAAAAATCTAATCATTTGCGATGGATTAAGCTCAAGCTAGATGCATTTTAGCCTCTTTTGCGGTTTCCTTAGTAAAATATGAAGTAACATCATTTTTGATTTTGACATTGGTTAATGGTTTTAATCAGAAGTTCAGGCAAAATATTTTGTAATAGTTAATTCAAAATGTCAAATAGTGCAATATTCTCCGATAGAAATATCCTAAAATTTACAAAAGCAGGAATGGCATCAACGAAGGTATACTCTTTAGATTTCAAAAGAACTTCTGCGGGATTTCTAAAAGAATGTGTTTTATTATTTTAATGAATTCTGGATTTCTTCTTTAAAACAATTTTGAGTAAAAAAAGTAGGAAAATGTAACAAACTAATTTTAGTAATATCACTTTAAGATTCAATTCAATTTTATAAAGTTTTGTATTGCTTATTTCAATTTGATAAAGATAATGAGGTTTGCATGTTGTGCGGAGGTTGCGTTTGTAAAGAGACAAATGGACTGTAAAATGCGAAATGCGTTTATTTGATGCGTGTTACTGCGTAGCGTAGCGTACAAGAGAGAAAGTTGCGAGGGAAAACATTGCAAGTAGAAGGGTTGCCAAAATGGCGTGATTACAAAGTGCGCCAAGAACGGCGCTCGATGGCCAAGGATGTACATTGCAAAGACGGAACATCCCGCCCGGCGTTGAAACATGTTTCAAAGAAAAAAAATAAGTAAGGTTACATCACTCGTTAACATATAAGATAAGAAAAAAACACAACATTAATTAGGATAATGAATACAACAAATACAAATTAACTCTTCAATTTTACTGAAAATTGTCTGCAATAGGCAAAATGCAAATTTTAGATATTGGTCTCCTAACGTTTGCCTTGACTGTGCGTATATCAGCTACTCTGACATTGCCGTCTGGGCCTGAAATTACCTTAATGATTCGACCCAAAGGCCACTGGTAAGTTGGAAGCTGAATGTCCTTTACTAAAACTAACATACCAGGACTTAAATTTTGTTTTGTAAGCAGCCACTTTGAGCGCTGCTGTAAATGGCTCAAATAACTGTTTTGCCAGTGTTTCCAAACAGTTTGAACTAATTTTTGAGTCCTTTGCCATCTGGTAAGAAGATTGTCTCGTTTGTCAATGAAGTTAGGCTCAGGGATAGAATTTATAGGTTTTCCTATAAGGAAATGGCCTGGAGTTAAAACTGAAAATTCGTCTGTATCAGTGGGTAGAGGAGATAGGGGTCGTGAATTAAGGATCCCCTCAATTTGAGTGGTTATTGTTAAAAACTCTTCGAGCGTTAGTCTTGCGGAGCCTACCACTCTCTTAAAATGATATTTAAAAGCCTTAACGCCCGCTTCCCAAAGACCGCCAAAGTTGGGAGCCCTAGGGGGCAAAAATTTCCAACTGATACCTTCGGAGGAAAGCATATTCGAAACGTCTTCTCCTAACATTAGTTTGTATAGGCGTTTAATCTCTGCGGAAGCACCAGTAAAATTAGTCGCATTATCGCTAAAAATAATGGAGCTTTTTCCGCGACGGGCAAAAAATCTTTTCAATGTAGCGATTAGAGCTTCAGAAGTTAAGTCCGAGACAAACTCTATGTGCACAGCCTTGGTTGCCATACATATAAATAAAGCGACATACACTTTTTGAAGAGTACCTTTCCTCTGTCCCTTATACTTTACCTCGAAAGGCCCACATAAGTCGATACCTGTGTTTAAAAATGCCGAACTAGGTGTGACTCTTTCGGCTGGAAGGTCCCCCATTATCTGGTTTGCGACAACTGGCTTGTTTCTGAAAGTCATTAATTGAAGTTAAAGTCATTTTGGAAATATGCTTGAGTTCATCGGCGAAAAGTTTGTTGGTTGAGACACTAGAATTTGGTACAGTCTGAAAGGCAGGTAAATTTAATTTTGAAATGTCTGGTCCTTTAAACCACAATTGACTGGCTGCAAGGGCTTTAACATCAAGTCCTCTGGAAAGTAAGTCAGCAGGATTATGCTCTGATGGAATGTGCTGCCACTGAAACTCTTTCGAGAGTTGCTGAATTTGAGACACTCGGTTACTTACAAATGTCTTGAGTAAGTTTGATGGAGAGTTTATCCATGCGAGGGCTATAGTTGAGTCTGAATATAATATGACAGAGTCTATGTGCAGTCTTAATGAAACAATGACTTTCTGTGTGAGTTTTGAGAGAAGCAGACAGGAGCAAAGCTCAAGTCTAGGAATCGTCATGGATTTGGTTGGGGCCACTCGCGATTTACTGCACAAAAGTTGGCTTGCTATTTCATCGGAATTGGATACAGTTTTTATGTAAATCACTGCACCATACGCCTTTGAAGATGCATCTGCAAATCCGTGTAACACTACGAGCTTTGTGCTAGCTTGCAAAAAACATCTGGGAACATGAATAGATTCTATATCTGGTAGAGTTTTTATGAAGTTTTTCCATTGTTTGGACACATCTGGTGGTAGTGTTTCGTTCCAGTCCAATTTGAGTAACCACAATTGCTGCATGAATATTTTTGCCTTGGCAATGACCGGGCCCAAGAGTCCAAGGGGGTCATATATGCGAGCAATTTGTGAAAGCACGTCTCGTTTGGTGTAGTTGCAATCTGTGCTGGTGCTAACCTTATACGTAAAGGAATCACTTAAGCTGTTCCAAAACATTCCTAGAGTTTTGACCATTATTTCCTCAGAATTTCGGTCAAGCGTGAATTCCTTAAATTCTGCTGATGAAGCCCTATTGGAACACCACTTGTGCAAAGTCATGTCTCCTCGTTGGAGCAGCTGCGTTAATTCTGATTTGAGTTTTTCAAACTCGTAAAGTTCTGAAGCACCTGAGAGGCAATCATCCATATAAAAATCTTGTAGTACTGCCTTTGAAGCTAAAGGAAAGTCTTTTTCCTCATCTAGAGCAAGTTGTTGTAGAACCTTTGTTGCTAAGTATGGAGCGGATGCGGTTCCATATGTAACCGTTTGTAGCTCAAAAACTTTAGTTGGTGCGGTTTTACTGGTCTTCCAAAGAATTTTTTGCAGTTTAATTTGCGAAGGATTAACATCTATCATCCTGAACATTTGTTTTATATCTGCAGTGAATGCATAAGCGTGTTTTCTAAATCTAATTAGAATCGAGAACAGATCTTCCTGAAGCACTCCTCCCTTGCTCAGTAGATCGTTTAAAGAATTTCCACTAGACGTTTTAGCACTCGCGTTGAAAACTACACGAAGTTTAGTAGTTTTACTTGATGGGCGTAACACACCATGATGCGGTAGGTAGTACCCGTCTTCGATGTCTGAATCTTCTTTCAACTCCTCCATATGTTGTAATAATTCATATTCGCTGAGAAAATCTGAATAAAGTGTTTGCATAGCGGGATCACGTTCTAAACGCATCCATAACTGATCTAGTCCTTTTGATGCGATTGCCTTAGAATGTCCTAACATTTCTTCGGAAGAATCTGGTTTAAATGGCATTTCCACAACGTATCTACCATTCGGTTTCCTATAATGCGTTTTTGCGAAATGTTCGTTACAATACTTTAACTCATCGTTGCAAGTTTCGTTTGTTTCTACTTCTTCAATTTCCCAAAAACGTTTGAGAGTTTTATTAAGGATGTCTAGGTTTTTAGTTAAAAAACATTGTTTAGGAGAATTATAAGTAGGATTGTCTGAAATAACACCTGAAACAAGATAACCAAAACAACTTGATTGTAAGAATAAGTTGTCTGCTAGCTTTATTTTATCGTCATTCAATAGAGAAAAGAACAATTCCGCGCCAATAAGGATATCTATTTTTTGAGGAATAAAAAATGATGGATCAGCTAGTTTAACTTCACTTGGAATTTTTAAGTTCGAAATATTTAATTTTGTAGAAGGTGTGAAACTTGTTATGTTAGGAACAATTAATAAATCTACTTCCCATTGCGAATCCCTATTTTCATTCGATAAGAGAGCCGAAACTTTTTTCTTTATGTTTACCGATGTATCATTCAAACCAGTAATTGGGATGTTTATTTTCTCCTTTCTCAAACCCAATAAATCTGCTGCAGTAGAGGAGAGAAAACAAGACTCGCTGGCAGAGTCAAGAACGCCTCTTAATGGTTTGAATCCCCCCCATGCGTCTCTGACATGTATTATAGCTGTGTTTATTAAAATGTTCTTATCTCCATTACAGAAAAACGAAAGGCGAGGATTTTCTGGCGCCTGCAAATCAACAGATTCAGAACTGTTAGCTTGTTGATTTCGTTCTTGAGGTTGTGTATGCGTCGAGAGTCTGGGTTCACTCTCTCGGATGTTATGACTACTTGTCATGGGTATCGGGGGTGTGGTATATTTATGAAGCAATGTGTGATGATCTAATTTCTTTTCACAAACACAACAGGAACTTTTAGAGTTACATCTGGATAATTGGTGGAATGCACTTAAGCAATTTTTGCAAAGACGATTTTTTTTAACTAAATCTAACCTTTCGGATAATTTCATTCCTTTAAATACATTACAATGATACAGAGCATGTGTTTGTAATTTACAAGCGATACACAATTTAGGAGATTTGTCTGCCTTAACAAAAAGAGATTTCGATCTATCGGCATTAACTTTAGAAGGAATATTTGTTTGAATATTATTTAAAATTTGGCACCTCCTTTCTAAGAATACGAGGAAATCATCAAATTCAGGTACATCGTTGTCTTTCAATGTTAATTCGAATTGCTTGCGAGTGTCTCGATCTAATTTATCAAGTACAATATTTAATAACAAGGCATTAGATAATTTATCTCTAGCGAAATTTAAGATTTTTAATGATCTAAGATTTTTCAAAATGGTATCTAATATGTTGCGTAGATCTTTTCCTGATTCATGCTTTAAGGGATGGAGATTTAAAATATTTTTGATATGACAGTTAACAATTATTCTTTTGTTTTCATAGCGTTGTTCTAAAGCTTTAAAGAGAGAAGAAAAGTTATCGTCAACAGTTTCTATGATTTTAGCATCTCCCTTAAGCGATCCGCGTAAATAATGCAATTTTTCATTTTCAGAAAGTTCAGGATTTTCAGTAATTAAGCTATTAAACTGCGTTTTGAACAAGTTCCATTCCTCAAATTTTCCGCTGAAAAACGGAAGTGGGATTTTCGGAAGCTTGACAAAAACCCTTTTTGGTTGATCACTCATAATAGATTCTTCAACACCTTTGTTTTGCACAGAGTCAGTATTTATAGTTTTTAATTTGTTAATAGAGGTTTTGAGGCTTACCTCTAATTTTTGAATGTCATCATCCACTTCGAAAAGAGAGGTCTCGACTTTTTGGAATTCGTCTTCCTCATGTAATGATTCTTAAGATGTTTGTATCCCGATGTAATTCTTTTTCAAACAACCTTGCACAGTGTCAACATTTTGCATAATGAGTAGTCTCAGGATCATGATGTTATTCTTTGAAGATTCCTTTGAACGCGTGCAAATTAGTGAAAGCAGAATCTCCCTGCTTTTTCAAAGCGTCACAAAAAAGTTGTGAGAATTTTGTAACAAAAGAGAAAAGAAGTTACTTTAATGAAATAGATGAAAGTAACAGTGGCTTTGTTTGAAGCTTTAAATATAATGACTTCAGAAAATGATATGAATAAAGTGCGTGCGTTGAGTAACGCTGTTTCTATTTATCCTTGTACCATCTACAACGACTAATCTTATTTATGAGCATATTTTATTCCTGAGTAATTAGCGAGCTCTTCGTTGAATTGGTTGAATTTGAAATTTCGAATTGTTTGAATTATTGCTGCATATAGAAGTATTAAAAGTAATAGAGAGTGTTTGCTTGGATTCTAAAAATAAAACTATACATAAGTGATGATATTTTTTTAACTCTTAGTTTAACTTAGTGTCATTTTACAAAACTGGGGGGAAAAGTTGATATTTTAATTTGGCAGTAATAATGCTGACAGTTAAATTGTAGGTTAAAAAACTTATTGCATGTTTTCATGAAAATGTGGATGCACATAATGATCTGCGATTACCTAGGGTTCAGGAAGATTTTTGGCGTATTCAGGGTTGCCACCGGTCAAGGAAATCTTGAATAGACAGAAAATGTTATTTCAAAAAAGAAGCGAAAATCGCAAATTTTTGGCTAAAAACGTGGAAAATCTTGAAATGATTTCACAAAAAGTATCTGAAGTTTGCATTTAGAAATTCATGTTTCATTTTTTATATTTCTGTAATCTATATAAATAAAATTAGACTTTTGTCTGTACATTTCTTGGAATTCAAAAACTTTGCGATTTCTATCCGTTTCAAGCACCCGGGAATCCGATGCGGCCCTCAAAAAAAAGTTCGTCTGTCTGTCATTCTGTCTGTGACGCTTTTTTTGTTTAAGCATCACGTAAAAACGGCTGAAGCGAATGATATGAAATTGGGTGTCATGATAGGTGGTCACTCAACTTAAAACATAGGCGTCGAATTTTTAAAAAATCTTGATTAGATTTTGAGATTTTGCGAAAATCGTTTCAAACTGCGTAAATTTGTGTTCAAGCATCACGTAAAAACGACTGAAGCGAATGATATGGAATTGGGTGTCATGATAGGTAGTCACTCAACTTAAAACATAGGCGTCGAATTTTTAAAAAATCTTGATTGGATTTTGAGATTTTGCGAAAATCCTTTCAAACTGCGTAAATTTGTATTCGAGCATCACGTAAAAACAACTGAAGCGAATGGTATGAAATTGGGTGTCATGATAGGTGGTCACTCAACTTAAAACATAGGCGTCGAATTAAAAAAAATCTTGATTAGATTTTGAAATTTTGTGAAAATCGTTTAAAACTGAGTGAATCTTTGTTCCCGCATTACGTAATAACAACTAAAGTGAATGATATAAAATTTGGTCACACGATAGATGGTTGCTCAACGAAAACTATAGGAGTCCAATTTTTTAAACATTTTTATTAGATTTTGAGATTTTGTGAAAATTTTCTCAAAATACGTTTATATGTCTTCAAACATCACTTAATAACGACTAATACGAATGATACGAAATTTAGTGATATGATAGGTAGTTGCTAATCTTAATTTATACGTGTTGAGAGAGAGAATTTTAAAAATATTTTGATTACATTTTGAGATTTTGCGAAAATCGTTTCAAAATGCTGAAAATTTGTTCCAGCATCACGAAATAAAGACTTCAGGGAATGAAACGAATTTTGGTGACATGATAGGTTGTCACTCAACTTTAATTCTAGGCTTCCAATTTTTCAAAAATGTTGATTAAATTTTGAGATTTTGCGAAAATTATTTCAATATGCGTAAATATTCGTTCGCGCATCACATAATTACGACTAAAGCGAATGAAATGATATTACTTAGTTACTCTCTAACCTGTAATATTTTAACAATACATAAAAATCATAACTTCGCTTTCTTTACTTTGGCAACATACTGCATCCATTATGTGTACTCCTACAATGCTGACGAAAGTTCTTGATTTTTGGAAATTTGCATTCACTAACCCATCGAGGACGGGTACTTCAGCTAGTGATCTAAATATAACTTGACGTGGATGTGCAACAATGACGAATATAGTATTTTTTTTTTTTAAGTAAAACTTCTTTAGGCACAACTAGGGGGTAACTCAGATTGTTTTTCTGACGGAAGTAACGCTCAGTAAAGGAAGTGACGTATCTTATGTAATAAAATCCAAGAGTAAACATTCTATGTATGTAGGTAGGTTTGTGACCACCGATGTTCTTGCGCGCGTCTCTCGATCGCATTGCGCCGAGACGGTTGGTCTCAGACCTACCGAATTTCGCATACGGCTTCACTGGGACAGATCCTAAGACGCCTCGGAGCGATTTTTCCGAAATTCGAATTAGAAAATGTTTTATTTTATGTTATGTCCGATTTTTAGCGATTTTTCTTGCATAATACGTAATAACGCCGGTCATTCAACTCGCAATAAAACGATATTTGCATCATCGGATAGAGGAGAAAATTTTCTTTCGAAAACAGTTTGTTTTGACTGTGTAACATATTTTGCCGATTTTGGGGAAATTTTAAAAAGAGTTTCTCTTTTGACGACGTTTGCGTAAAAATAATTTTAAGACTGTTGCATCTTTCATTCTATCTGTCATAACTTTTTTATATTTCGTCAAAAGACGGAGCATATATTTCGCCCACTTTTATAAGATGAACGGAGGAAAAATATAAATTAGGAGATTTTTTACGAATTTTTATGTAAAGAATGATTTTGAATTCAATAAAAGCTGTTTCAAGATTTCGGTATGATATCTTCCGCTATGATTGTCTGGGAAACAGTAACAATGAATAAAATTGCCATTTGAAAAACATAAATAAAATGACTTTAAAATAACTGAGTTTCCACATGTGAAATCTACGTCATTTTGATCTAACGAGATTAAAACCCCTTTCGAAACTCAATCAAAATAACTGTCTCACAAACAAAACATACGCCACGCACGAAATTATTCCCTATTTTATATTACGTTGCCCAGAGGCGGATCTACGGGGGGGCTATAGCCCCCCCCCCATTGAAACTGAATTTACACTAGATAGAATAGAGTTTTGATGCTTAGTTTAAAACTGCGTGTCTAAAATCGGTTATTTGGAAATTTAAATTTGCTTTTTTGATTTACTACTTTGATTTTTAGACTTGACCTTAATCAATGGTTTTTAAACCTTTCGTTTCCAGGCTACAGCAGCGCTTCTCAACCTGTGGGGCGCGACCCCCAAGGGGACGCAGAGCGTTTGCACGGGGGGTGAGCGAGAAAAACCAAAGAGCAAGTAGTGATGCATGTTTTTAAAAAATCATCTTATTAATTCTCATTTTTACTCAAAAATATATCCGTTTTCGCTTAAAATGTCCATTCAAACTTTACTGATAACATTATTTTGTAGAAAATGCGACTAAATGTTCATTGTTAAAGATTAAAAAACTGAATCTATGCTGAAAAATCTGAGGGAGGGGGCTCCACCGTAAGTTAGCCTTTGTTGGTGGGGGGCGAAGTTAAAAAGGTTGAGAACCGCTAAGCTACAGGTATTTCCAAAACCTGAGTCTAAAGGAATCGTCCGAAATTTCATCTCCCCCTTGAAACATTTCGGTTTCTTTTAAGGATGATCAGTAACCAAGCTATTCTCGCCTTTACCATGTATACGTGAATAGGAAAGAATAGCTCACTGTTGGAACGGGTTATGGCAAGTGCAAAGAACAGTGTTTGAGCGATGATGTCCATTCACCGTCTGTAAATTCGTAAAAAGGGGAGCTAACAATACATATAATTCACTGTTAAACATAAACAGTCTTTGCGCGCGCCTCGGATTCTGCACTGATGTGTACCTGATGTGGGATGCCTTATGATAGATGTACATAGTGCGGGGATGGGGGAGTGTAACATAGACATCAGAGTGACTAGGAATCCCAAGTGGCTATCTCCTGTAACAAGTGGCGGCTCATGGGTTATTTAAACGGAGGTTCCCAAAACAAATTTCGAAAATTAAATAGGCAGATACGAGATACGACGCACCTTACAAATTAAAATAGATTTGCGTTTCCAGCAGTTAAAGGAAAACAATGGACGCAACTAAAAGAAAACAAGTCATATTTTGTCTTACATTTCGTCACCAAGATAAGTTTTAGCAAAGGTACAGTCTTGATTCATTTTATTTCAATTATTTTTCAAAGGATAATATTGAAAAATGGCATTGCTTTAGCTCTGGAATACTTATTTTACTTCCACATTAATAATTTACACTAGTTTGTAAGAAATATTGTAGTGAAAAATGATAAAAAAGAAAATAATAAGAAAATGCACCTACAAAAACATAACTAACCGAACATAAGAAACCAAGGTAGAATCCGGAAGAGATAACCAATATATATATATATATATATCCGTGTGCACAATCAAAATGTTCGAACCGAATGATATCAGCAGCGCCTTACTTCTGCCAGGCACTGTCCGCTCCTGTTCGCGGTGACCGATTCAGTCTTGATTCATTTTATTTCATTTTTTTTTCAAAGGATAATATTGAAAATTGTCATTGCTTTAGCTCCTAAACACGTCTTTTACTCTCATCTTAATTATCTACACTAGTTTGTAAAAAAATAATGTAGTGAAAAATGAAAGAAATAAAGAAAATAATAAGAAAATGAAATAAAAATTAATTAACTAACCGAACGTTACAAACCAAGTGGAAACCTGGAAGAGATACCGCAAAATGGCCCTGTGTGCACAGTGAAAATGTGCGAACGGAGTGATATCAGCAGCGCCGCACTTCTTCTCAGCTGTCTGCGCTTCTGTGACCAGAGAGCGGTTCAGAAGGAAAATTTTCCGTTCGCACGTGCGATTGATTAACGACTGTGCTGTAGTAACCTTCATTACAGTGCGTTATCTATAATAAGCGTATTTAATAATAGCGGGGGGGACTCACGTTTTAAATTCACAAAAATCTAGAAGTGTACTTAATATTTTTCAAATTTAATTTGTTAATGTGTTTATTCTTTAGCTTTTCCTTTAGGGGTTCACGTGCTCATGTGCTCAAATGGAGGAGCTGCCACTGTACCATTGTGAAAGGTTCTTTTGTTCTGCCGTTTGGATTTTCAGGGGTATAATGAAAGAATACTATTACTATGGCCTATTTTCCTAATCTGGTTTTCGGACATTTCCTGTTTATACAAAAGTACACCCGTTTTGAATGTTTAGGAATGGTGGAAGAATTTCTTGGAAGTACTGTAGTCCTTTCTAAGCAGGCTTCAAAATCTTAACCCATTGAAATTGCTTTCCCCGCCTGGTCGTTCGCTAGTGTGATTCATTTGTTCTCTATTTAGCTCCGCTCGTGTGTAGAATTTAATTTAAATGCAAGTATTATGGCCCCAAGAAAGTGGTCATTGAGTCGTGATAGGTGATTATTTTATGAAAATTCCGAAAAATGATAATTTGTCTAGTGAGACTGAAAGCGCAAATCATCAGGAAAAAATCATAAATGCGCAGCCCCAGAACAAGCTATTTCAAAAGGAACAGCAGTCACAAAATATGCTTGTATCACTATCAGGCAGTTTGTAAAGAGGTGCATAATTAGAAGGAATACAATGATATCATAATGGAAAAAAGAGGTATGATTTAAATTAATTTTTTCAGACATTGTTTTTCCTATGAAGTGTAAGTCCTAGCAGGTTCGAGCATTTTATTTTATCGGAAATTCGCACAGCTTTCTCGAAATTCGATTACGTAATACTATATGTAAGGCAGAAAAATAAAATATACAGGCGACATGTAAAAAATCGTGCCAAATGTCGTCAAGCTTGGATACAGGGCCTCCTAGAGAAATTTTATAAGGCAGTATGAAAATCTTCTCGGCCCCTGTCGTAAAGCAAAAAATTTCGAAAAAACAGGAGGGAGAGAAGTAATTTTTTTGTAAAACTCCTGTTTTTAATGATTTTTATATAAAATGCTAAAAGGAAAGAGAGTGGGAGAGAAGTTTTTCTGATATGTAGTGGTACTTTTAATTCATGTTCAAAGGTTGGAAAAGAATACTAATATTTGAATGGTAGAATTAACATTTCTGCGATCAAAATCATTCTAGAATTATGTATTCAAAATTTAGTCAATTAAAAAAAAAAGATTTAAATTACAGATCTATAAATGAAATTCGTAACACATCCTGAAAAATTCACGGACGCTCAGCTGAACACGGACCCACTCTAACTCGCACAGGCCCAGGGGCCTGCCTCCCCCCCCCTCTCTGGTAGGGAGGGCCTATGGATAACTGTACCCAAATTATTGAATACCCAGTCAGTTAGCCCCCCCCCCCTTTACCCCATCCTAGATCCGCCACTGACGTTGCCAGAAAAAGAATTGAATGCTGTTTTTTCAACGATGAATTATCCAGCATTATTTTCGATATAATTTTTAAACGGGATACGTTTTCGAATCGCAGGAAATATTTTACGTGCTAAATACGCCAATCTGACAAGAATTATACATAAAAATGTATGGAGAGCTGTTTTAATGGCAGCCAGAAAGTGAAATGATTATCGTTTATACTAATGCGTAAATTGCAAAGAATAACCAAAGAATAAAAAACTAAATTAGTGGCAAATATCTAAACCGTTTCTTTAAATTAAACATTAAAGATGGAAAAACGAAAATATATTGGTATCAGTAAAGGATACTATAAGTAATAGTTATTAGATATGCTAGGGCAATATTGATCAAAGCACAATATACCGCGTTAATAAATATTTCGTGAAACTATTCGTTTCTTTTCGTTTTTCAACAGCCATCTTACATCACAGCTAACTAAACATTAAATAATTCTACTTCGCGTTAATATATCCTGCGGTAATTTCAACAGAACATTCTGTACCTGAACTTTTTTTTCCTTGGAGATTCTGTTTTGTGACAAGTAGTTATGATCACATTCTAGGAAAATGTTCTCTTCTTGCCTTGCGAAGAGCGGGTACACACAACTATTTAATTATAACATAAAACGGTTCTTCACATCATGTAGTATCTAAGGTATTAATGGTATAACTTAAATCTAAAAAAAGAGTATGATGAAGAAATGAGACATTTTGAAAGTTGGAAATTTTTAGGAACCGTCACGCTTTTCTTTTTCTGATCGCCAATGACACCGACGTAGTTTTTTGTTTCATAATATTAACAATGTTCTCAGATCAGTATTTATACTAACTTTACGAATAACTAATGAGTAACTTTACGCCAAGAGTCAAATCATTTTGTTTATTTTTAGATTCCGCAATACTGGAATCAATTCGAATTATACATGTAAGAAAAAGTTTTGTTCCCTACCGTGCGGAGAATGGGTACGCAGCTAGTATGTCATATACTCCACGCTGACCCTGAAAAAGAAGAACCACAGTAAAACCTACCTTTTCGACCGCTCTGCTGCTTTCGACGACTTCATCCTGTAAAAATACGCAGAACCTGTTAGGGAAAGAAAAGGCGATAAAAACAGTCAAGTGCCGTATCTTTCAGACATCAAACTTTATTTTATATATCAAGAAGCGTTGCGAAGGTACATCCAACACATGTAATCCCAACCTCACAGGAGGTTCTCGATAATCCTTATTTTTAGATGAATAATATACATGGTTTTGGAAAAGTACAAAGAAACGGACCCTGGCTACAATCAATCCCAAACAATAGACAGAACCTGCAGTTTAAAAACATGCATACAGAATAATAATTCGAAACCTACCAGCAGACGAAATCAACGCTTAAGAACACTGTGATAGAAAAACACAAAAAAAAATTTACACTACCTGCATTCGAACCCAACAAACAGAGGAAAACATCAGTTAAAGAACACAGTTAAAGTATAATACTAGACTATGGACATTCCCCCATTCAATCGCAACTTCCAGACGGAACAATGGTATAAGAAAACAGTTAAAGAATAATACTACACTCATGTTCATAAATTAAGGATAATGAAGTTCAGGCAAAGAAAGAGAAAGAAGCAAAACAAATTTGACTTATTTGTAAAGTCTATTTATTAAACAAAAGTAAAGAGCAAAAAAGATGCTATATGTTTGACATAATTAATAAAAATTGCAAGTTTTACTCCCTTGACCAAATTTCAAAAAAAAAAAAACCTATTTACAAAAAACAGTATAACATGGTTAGTAGGATGGTTAATACGGAGTATGTCTCCCGGACGATGCAATACAGGCCTCACAACGCCTAGGCATGCTGAGTATCAAATGATCAATCTGATCTTGGGGAATATTACACCACTCATCAAGCAATGCACTCCGAAGTTCCGGTAGACAGGTGGGAGGGGGTTGACGGGCTGAAATTCGTCGGCCAAGCATATCCCACACATGCTCTATTGGATTCAAGTCCGGTGAGTATGCTGGCCAATGCATACGGGTGATATCCTCCGATTGAAGGCATTCGTCTACAATGTTTGCACGGTGAGGACGGGCGTTGTCATCCATAAACACAAATTCAGCACCCATGGCGCCCCGAAACAAACGTACATGTTGTTCCAGAATGACATCCCGATAGATGTGGCCTGTCATCGTTACACTCTGAACATGCAGGTCAGTTCTGGAACCAAGAATAATTCCTCCCCAAACGAGCCATCCTGCACCACCGTAACGGTGTCTTTCAATGGTGTTCTCTTGGTGGTAACGGGTACCTGGCGCTCTCCAGATGAATGTCCGGCGAGAATCAGACTCCAAACTAAACCTGGACTAGTCGGAAAACATCACACAAGACCACTGTTGCGGTGTCCACAATGCATGCTCTCTACTCCAGGTTAATCGCAGGCGACAGTGAGTTGCGGTAAGTGGAACATATCTGACAGGCCTACGAGCATACAGACCAATGTGCCCTAAGCGTCTGTACACGGTCTGCCTTGAAACTGTCGTACCGGTAGCTGAAGAGAGCTGACGAGACAGGTCTGATGCTGTACTCCGTCTGTTTCTTTTGGCAGTAACTGCCAAATAGCGGTCCTCATTCGGCGTTGTAACTCGGGGGCGACCTGTGCTGTAACGTCTACTCACATTACCATCATCTTGGAGTCGTTGCCAAAGCCTGGAGATGACACTCTGGGCGATTCCAAGTTCCTCGGATACTTCCAGCTGGGTACGTCCACATTCCAGTCGTCCGATAATTCTGCCACGTAAAACATCATCCAAATGCCTCCTTTGTGCCATAACTATGCGGTTTTTGCTCTGAAAGGCTTTCACAGCGCTTGTGAACAATTTTACTTCTTTGCCACCATTCCTTATATACCCCTCTCTTACACTCTCGTCATTGTGACGTACCATCCACGCCATCTGGTGGTTTCCTGTAATTTGCATATTCTTCTTCAAGATGTGTGTGATCATTCCACAGGTGAAATTTTTATTTTAGAGATCAATTTCTGTGTGATTCTGAATTATCCTTAATTTATGGACATGAGTGTACAACATGGTAGTCCGGGAGCCAGCGACAGATTTTGGTCAGTTATTTCTTCCCGGCCGATAATTCGTGAGATGATTAAGATAGTTGTGTGTTGAAGCCTGGTGATCGTCAGCTGCCGCACCATGGGTGGGTTGGGCGGCGGCCGCCTTCCAAACACGTAAAAAAATATATAAAATTCAGTCATTTCCTCCCGGCTGAAAATTTCTGAAATAATAGTTGGCATAGTACTTGTTTGAAAAAAAACCGTCAGCTGGCCAAGCGGCGGTGGATTATACGTCAGCTGCTCATACGAACATGTAAAAAAAAATTTTTTTTTCAATGATTTCCTCCCGGTTGAAAATTTGACAGATGTTAGTTTACATTCTACTTTAAATAAAAAAACAAGTCAGCTGGCTGTAAGCCGATGGAAAACCCGTCAGCTGGCACAGTGAAAGTGTGACGCAGAAAGGTAGTGTGGTCGCCGCTAGCCTATTTCAATGCACCAGCTGACAGGTTTTCCCCCGGCATACGGCCAGCTGAATTTTTTTTTATTATGGCAAGAATTATGTCAACTATTATTTGACAAATTTTCAACCGGGAGGAAATAACGTACTTTATTTTATTGGACACAAAGCGCCCTGCAGGTGAGTTGCAAAAATCAGGAAATAATCAAGCGACCGAATAACAAAATATCTCCAATTCCAAAATATTAATTTTTACATTCCCAAAACGATCAAATTATGCTATTCTGAAAACATGAAAAATTTTCGCATTCGAAAGATTTCATTTTGCATACATAGCCATTCTTATATACAGGCAGACGATTTCTTTGCTTGGCTCGAAGTCCGCTTATAAATCCTCGATTTATTTTTGAGAAGAAAAATTAAACTGTGTAATCTAGAAAAGCAATTTAAAAGGAAGGAATCACAATTTTTCCTTCAAAGCCGGATATAACGTCAATATAACGTCCTTTTCCGCTTGCAGAGCCGAATTTTGTCACACAAATGATAAACTTTTTTGACTCGGAGAAATAAAATGGAGCTGAAAATGCCAAAAAATCGCTTAAAAATGAGGAAACCGGTGGTTTTCATGTTTTTAAAGTAGCACAGATTGTTTCTTTTTTATATTTCTATGCATAATTATGAAAAATAGTAGGATTATTGAGGATATCAGCGCGTTGTGTCCAATAAAATAAAGTGTGTTATTTCCTCCCGGTTGAAATTTTGCCAAATAATAGTTGACATAATTCTTGCCATAATAAAAAAATTCAGCTGGCCGTATGCCGGGGTAAAACCCGTCAGCTGGTGCATTGAAATAGGCTAGCGGCGGCCACACTACCTTTCCGCGTCACACTTTCACTGTGCCAGCTGACGGGTTTTCCTCCGGCATACAGCCAGCTGACTTGTTTTTTTTTATTTAAAGTAGAATGTAAACTAACATCTGTCAAATTTTCAACCTCGAGGAAATCATTGAAAAAAAATTTTTTTTTACATGTTCGTATGAGCAGCTGACGTATAATCCACCGCCGCTTGGCCAGCTGACGGTTTTTTTTTCAAACAAGTACTATGCCAACTATTATTTCAGAAATTTTCAGCCGGGAGGAAATGACTGAATTTTTTTTTTTTTTTTTTTTTTTTACGTGTCTGGAAGGCGACCGCCGCCCAACTCACCCATGGTGCGGCAGCTGACGATCACCATGCTTCAACACACAACCGTCTTAATCATCTGAGAAATTATGGGCTGAGAGGATTTTGGTCGCAAAAATCTGTCGCTGGCTCCCGGACTATGGGCACTTCCTGGATTCTAAGTAATTATCATGAATTATCAATGATTCTTACTGGGGAGTTTAATGTTAATTTTCGCTCTCAAGAATCTCAGCCGTTAGTTGATTTTTTAAAAGGAAAATTGGATCTAACTATGAATACTTCTCGACTTCAATCAACAACACGTTTCGGTACAACGATAGATTTCTGTATTTTCAAGAAAATTAGCAAATTTAGTGAGTAAAATTTATGTTTCACATTATAGTTAGCACAAACCTATAATTTCATACATATAAAAATCAACTGACATTCAAGTACCTATTTCCAATGAATAATATGAATATATTATTTATACTAGCGGCTACCCGCGACTTCGTCCGCGTCGGCTTTAGAATTAGGTCCCGAGAGAAACTAAGCATGTATGAATAACAAATATGTTTGCAACTAAATAAACAGCATTTAAATATTATTTGCTTTTTACTTATTTTAAATGAAGTATAATGCATGGTAGTATACTTCATTTAAAATAACAGAGTACGTAAAATTACTAAATTTAGATTTTTTTCAGGCATTTGGCGAATAGAGACAGTTACGACAGTATTTGCGAACTGTTCTGAGTGTTCTTGTAAAAGAAATATTTATGCTACATGCATGAATTTTAGCCTATGTTAATCAGGAATAGTGCAGCTTTCTATTAGCGAAAAAGTTTTGAATCGGTTCTATAGTTACAGAGATAAGCAGAGAGCGTAATGTATTAGAATTATTTTGAGTGTTCCTGTAAAGGAACTATTTGCGCTACATTATCTTACTTATTTATTTATATAGATTTTACTTATTTATTTATTTTTAATTTATCATAATGGTTTTAAATTTTAATATCCATGAAAGTTCTAATAATGAAAATTCAGGACAAACTGCCTTTTAAAATATACTTATGTGCTACAATATCCCGTTCCAAAGATTAAATACTAGTAATATGTACCATAAATTACAGTATCCAAAATAAAAATTCGAGAGAAATTGATATGTTTAGCTTTAATTGCAGATATAAGTTCTTCAGACCTATGTTTATGGTTTAATGCTTAAAAATTTTGTACATAACATATGTTTGAGGGAATATCTTCGAATTTACTTGTTTTGCATGATTTTGAAATTCCCAAACTCTTATTTTTTAGTGGCCTATTTGATTTATTGAGAATATTTAATCCCCAGATATTAAATTCCGTTGTTCTATGAAAAAATCGAACGAGTTCGTGATTGGGAGCTGTATCAGCTGTAACGATGTTATTACTTCATAATTTCTGCACCATTAGTCCATATTTTCAGAACTATTATAGTTCGAATAGGAAAAAACCATACTCTAAGATTTTAAAATTTGCTGATTCTAATACGAGAAATTTTAGGATTTTGCAAAAATAGGACTGAGTAATTCATAAATATGAAAAAGTCATAATCCAATCATAATCCATAAATAATTCTACGATTATATCGAAATTTCATGAATTATTTGATTAATTAAAAATCTAATAAATTGCATCCAATATTTTAGGAGTTTTGGCTGAAAGTTCAGAATTTTTCTTTAACATTAGAAAGGTCATTTTACAGTAGTTTCTAGTACAGACACTTTTTCATTGAAGGTTAACTACAATATTCCTTGAAAATTAATTTAAGGAAAATTTATGTTTTAGGTTTGTTTGACATGCTGAATCCCAAATAACTAGTAAAAAGATACCACTGAACTTTCATAACGTGAGTTCTGCTTTATTATGAAGATGAGCTTTGAAGTAAAAAAAGATTTGTCTGCAACAATATAAAACAGTTATCAAAAATAATAATAAAGCATTTAGACAACTACTACTACTTTAAACTACAACAAGAGAACACATTTACCAAAAATAATTAATAATACTTAATGATACTTTTCTTTCGCATGCAAGCCAGTTAAAACATAAAATTCCCTATTACTTCAGATTTTTATTATAATAATTAATTTATTTATTTATTTGATCTTCTGTACCTTATTTTTAAATAAAAATATTAATGATTCTATTGAAAAAAATCAGTTTTCATAATATCTTGACAATAGGGTACTATTATGTATATATAAATGCAAAAAGCAATCAGAAGAAGATAGGAAAGAAAGCTAAATTAAGAAAAAAATCCTCTTGTTAATTTCCAAACAAGAAAGATAAATCATGCCAAACGCATCGATTATAAAACACTTTCCAACACATCAGTATTTTTAAACCATGTTTAGCGGTGCATTTTCTTTGGCGAGATTTCGGAGATAATGTTGTATTATCACTATAAATCAGTTTTATAAGACCCTGTAATAGAGAATAATTTTTTTTTTCATCGTTTAACTGAAGATATAAAAATTTTCTACTCATTGTCTTGTGCTCGAAATGTATTAGTATCCCTCGAATGCCACAGATTGTAATGTATTGGAATTCTTTTCAGTGTTCCTGTAGAACTATTAATAATACTGCCAATATTTTCAATTGACAGCATTATTCTGAGAGCCTTAATGATATGTATGCCAACTTTGTTTCCTTTCAAAAAACCGAATATCTCTAAAATACGTTTTCGATACAGTGCGATGCGTATTGGATTTTTTTTTCTCCTATAAAAGAACTATAAATGCTACTTACACCATTTTCAATAGGGTACATGTAGTGGCGTAGCCAGAAATTTTTCATGAGGGGGGGGGGGTTACGACTGGTGTAACTCACATATATGTATATGCGTGTGTGAGAAGTGAGTAAAGAATATACATTTTGTATGACAAAAAATTTCCTCATGGAGGAGGAGGTAACCCCCCATAACCCACCCCTCCTTGGCTACGTCACCGGATACATGGTACTGTACATAGAAAAAACAAATTTTCGCACATGTCGATGTATATTTATGGCAGTTAGAACACTGGAGGGGTGGACAACAAAACGGACAAACAAACCGATATCATAAACACCACTCAAACATTAGGTAAGTTAAAAATATAAATATTCACTTTATATAACATAACGGTCTTGGACGAACACAGAGAGTGAAAAATTTATTCTTTGAAGGGTTGGCAGTCTAAAATTAATTTTCCAAGCGCTACAATCTAATCAATTTTGTTTCATTTCACATAACAGAATATGTCTAAAACTAGAAGTCAAAGACCGTTGTGAAGCAATTGCAACGGGTCCTGGAAAAAAAAAAACATTTAATGAAAGCATGTCTACACTCAATATATTTCATCTTCGTCCGCCTAAAATAAATAATTTCGTATTCATTTTTTATTACATATACCCAAATCGAATTTCTGGTAACGTGCGGAAACTCTTCGTATTCAAAAGATTTCGTTTTGCTGTGAACATCCGGAGGAAATCATTCTATTAAAAAATAAAAGAAATAAACTTATAAATCTGGAAAAAGCTGTTAAGTATGACGTCAAAATGACGTCATTGTCATTGGCCATAGCTAACTTTGTTACTCAAATGATTAACTTTTTTGACTCTCGGAAATGAAATATTGCTGAAAATAGCGAAAAATCGCATAAAAATGAGGGAACGAGTGGATTTTCAGATTTTTAAGGTAGCGTAGATTGTTTTCTATATTTTTATGCATAATTATGAAAATTTTCAAACGGATCGTACAAACGGTATAGAAATTATTAGGCTTTTTGTCCTTGACATTGCAATGTTTTTGCAGTAATGGCGGAAAAATTTTATCTTGAAGTCAGGGATCAGCGCAATTATATAGTAAGGATGATACGCTTTAAAGAAAAACTTCCCATAGAGCGCTATGTATTGGGAATATTTTGAGTGTTCCTGTAGAAAAACTATAAAACCTGCATAGACCATTTTCAATAGGGTACATGGTAAAGTACATAAGAATAACATATTTAAATTTCATAGAAATCGATGCATATTTACGCGAGTTAGAGCACGGACGGAAAGACAGACAAACCGAAATCATAAACACTTTTCAACCTTGTTGGAAAGTGTTAAAAAGGGATACTTGGTAAATTTGTATACAACCCCGTTTAAAAAATTCCTTTTTAGTACAATGCACCCCATACGCTAATTAGGTGATGTATAAATTTTTATCCTTTCATCTTAAAAAGTCTGAGGAAAAATCTTATGACAAATGTGGTGAGGGGCTATACATGATTTAGAAATGCTAGAGAGCAAAAAAGTATTTTCTTTCGTAATTTCTGTACGTCTCATTAAACGCCAGTATCCAACGTGACTTTTTTTTCCTTTCGAGAGCCATTTTAAAGTGGTTTAAGCTATCATATTTATCTTCAAACCTCTGACATTTTTGGGATATAATTTTCAAATTTCGTACATCATCTCATTAGTGTATGGGGCACATTTTACTAACTGGGATTTTTTTTTGTACTAGGGTCGTGTGCAAATTGAAAAGTGTAACTTTTAGAAAATTAATGAAAGGATTTTTTTAGCATAGTCTTTTTGCCTATTTTATTTTAAACATTTTTTTACAACTTACATTTCCCACTAATCTCTAATGAATTGAAGCGAGTTATCACCTCTTTGGAACATCTTGCATATAATTATATATTTTTTAATTTGAACAAAAGTGAATATGTAGATTACCCTCTAAGATAAATGTCTAAAAGGTAAATAATTAATAAAACTTGCCGATCAAAAATACTTTCAACACATTCTTTTCGGTAACTAAAATTCGATGTATTGCAAGTGTCCTCATTTTTTCTTGTGAATGGAAGAGTCTGAATAGAAACTTTTATTTTCGAGTGGAAAAAATTAAAACAAAATGAACCAACTGCACACAGTCTTAATGGTTTTTGTTGTACGCGAAACTTCAAGAATATAATTCATCCCCTATTTCACCGAACTCATTCTTCTTTAAAAATTGCTAGTGAAACTGTGTTTTAATGTTTAAACAGGAACAAATATGTAGGTAACACCTTAAAGAAAGAAAAGATGTTCGAAATACTACTGTTCAAGAAAAATAAATTCAAACAACTTTCTTTAGAAATAACCAAACACAAAATGCTAATGTTTTTTTTTTCTTCATATCGTACTTTCTTCTAAGAAAAAACAGAAGAAGAAGAAGAAAAGAAAAAAGAAGAAGAAATTCCTTAGAAATAAAACCAAAACTAATGAACTGTAAAACTTTTTTCTGATTTTGAGATGTTTTAGAGTGTTGTATAGAATACTCGCTTAGATATTCTATTAATTATGCATCCTACTTCGTCAATTCGCATTATGAAGTAAGAACTTTTAGTTAAAATACTTTCTTAGATGCTAAAAGTATTTTATAAGGTAACGGAAAAGGGAATAAGTCGATAACCTCTCAAGAAAACAAGACATTAAGATGTAGTTTATAACAATTGTGTACTCGATCTATGCATGGGAATAAAACTTTTCTCAAAACTTTTTTTCTGCATTTTTCTAATCTCTGAAAAACCCTTAATCGATTGATTTAAAGGTGTCAAAAGCCCTTAATGGAAAATCTTCAAAACATCCCTAAAAATTGAAGCATGTGGATTTTAAAATTATTAAATTAAGTACGTTTTTTACATTTGGTGTACAAAAGGTAATTCGGAGGGATACACCAGTTGGGGGATAACACAAGTTTGCTGCTAATATTTTTACGTGTCAACAGATAGCAATGCTGATACTCTTGTGTACCCAGCGAATACGCGATTTGTAAATTTATTTATTTCCTTTGTATTCCTTGTATGAAGGAAATGTAGACATCGCGAAAAATTTCGATACTTAGATGAAAAATTCAATTGGGTATTTCTAAATCTATACTTTGAAGAGTTCCTCAACTTACGCATGTATGTATGTTCGTATATATATATACTTAATAATCTATTTTTACCAACCGCAACTCCATTTTGACTAGTTTTTCCTTGACGTTTGTTCCTACGTACGCAACTCTCATATCTCAAAAACTATTAACCGTAGAATGTTGACATTTTATATTTAGGACTGTTGCAACATCTAGTTGTGCATCTCTCTCTTTCTTCCAGTCCACTGGACTGTTTATTTACAGGATTACACAAAAGACTTTCAATACATTAAACTCTATAGACGTCATCAATGTATTATTTCTGTAATCAGTCGTTGCTAAGACCATGACTACAATCTTGCCAACAGTCATCGAGATTGGCGAGTTTTGCCTAAATATCTCCAAATTTGACGCCAACAATAAGTACGTGTCTTATAGAACTCAAACCTTTTTAGCCGTAGAAGGTTGAAATTTTGTATTTACATTTTTTGTAGCATCTAGTTGTGTATATCCTTTTTTGATTATAATCGACACAGTTATTGATTTACATGGTCCTAATAACACGACCGTCCCATGTGACTGAAATGTGACCACGCTGTACAGTCACAATATAGTTACAAACAGTCGCAGCGACTCCGCAGCAGGGTCACCATAGGGTCCTTATGTCCGCCCGCGATGACTACACTATGTGACCCTTCAGTGTAGTCACAATGCGAACCTAGTGCAACAACGAAAAAAATGGGGACAAAGAATTTCCTAAAATACGCACCAGATGGCTGCACCAAACCTCTTACTGATGGAAACGTCCCGGTATCGAACCCTCTCAGAACTGGTTATCATCCCCAACGCGCTACGCTATGAGCGGTGATCATCTCGCTCCGATTGCTTTAAATAGTTTACAGACTACAACAGTTAGTTTTGAAAACTAAAATATTTCTGGAGCATTTTTAAATGGAGGGAAGATACTATGATTAATAAATATAAATTAAAAATATTAGAAATCTTTTTTTTAATTATTTTTAGGAGATAATGGGCTGTTTTATTTAATTCTTGATTCGGAAAGGCTAATGATTGAACATTTATTCTTCTGTTATAAAATAAATTTATAAAGTGCTACATATTTACAGGGTTTGATATTACATACATATTTTGTTCTCAACTAAGTTAAAATCATCAGTAGCGTAGCCAATATATATATATATATATATATATATATATATATATATATGTGTGTCAGAGGCGTAGCCACGGGGGGGGGGTTAGGGGGGTCATAACCCTTCCATGAGGAATTTTTTCCCATACAAAATGTATATTCTTCACTCCCTTATCACACACATGTATGCATATATGTGAGTTGCAGTAGTCGTAACCCCCCCCATGAAAAATTTCTGGCTACGCCCCTGATATATGTATATAAATGTATGAGGGGTAAGGGTTTTTTTTTTTTGTACTTTACCTAAAAGTGTTTGCATATAAAAATGAATAAAATTAATGGGAAAAACATGCATTAGATAATGAAAATAAAATATTTTTGGCTTAGACCCGTAGCTTAACCTCAATTTTTTCCCAGGGGAACTTTCAAACTTAACAGAGACGTATTTAAAGGGGAGGGGGAGTCAAGGGAGCCTGCCCCCCCCCCGAAAATTTAAAGCAATTATTAAAAAATAGCTAGTTTAAGACATTTATATTAACTCTATTAACAATAAGGTTTAAAATACCGGATCGCCGCCCTCCCCCTCCCCTCCGGAATGGAAACTCATATACGCTTTTGAAACATACATACCACGGGGATATGAAAGGAATTTTCATCTTTATGTACATAAATTTAATTTTCTCCATTGTGATTAGAACTCTCAACTCTAATATTTTTCAGAATAACATTTTTTATAAATAATATTGTTTTGTACAAACGAAATAATTTCTTTTTAAAATTAACAAATTCAACAAAATTACATTACTTCATAACTCTGAGATTTTACTCTATTACTCGCTATCATTTTCGGATTTATTCATTAAATGTTTGACATAAAATGTTAGTAAAAATAAGTTTGTTTCCAAAGTCGATCAAACGGCCAGTGTGACGTCATTTTGAAGGCCTGAAAATCAGTAGTTTAAAAATAGTCACACAGTGAATTCAATGTAATGAATGGAAGTCAGTCACACAGTGGAGTCACAAAGTGACTTCACAGCGATGTCACCTGGTGACTGATCACAAATAAACTTCACAGCGACCGCACAGTGGAGTAACATCACTCACAAATCACAATGTGACTGGTATGTGACAGTCTTGTGACAATTGTGACCCTCTGTGACGTCACAGCGACTCTTTTGTAACCATCTTTGCTATTAGGGGTCACCCAAAAGACTTTCAATACATTGAGGGATATAAAGACCTTCCATTCATTACTCGGTGGTCTATCACAATTTGGGCTGCAGCAAAAATCTCGCAAACTACCGTCAACAGTGCCAGTTTTAGGAGAAATATAGCCAAGAAAAATAACTTTTTAAAACCAAACCTAGCTTGGCTATACATTTGGCCAGAAATCACTGAACCTTAATATTATTGAAGTATTGTTTATCAGTTTTCAAATGATTATGAAAAAAATGTTTTTTAACAAACTAACATTTTAATATTATTTATAATCACTTTCAAGAAGAAATTGAATAACAGTTAATTATCTCTGGAAAACGAGTGAAAATGTTTTCATGATTATAGCATTAATAGGCATACAAACATATGCCTGTTTTGTATGAATGTTTTCAAAATTTGCTAGTAATTAATTTTGTAGTATTCTTTTGAAGGATTTTGAAAACATGTATTATAATGTTTACTCAAATAAAAGTTGGATTATTTTATTTGTAGATAAAAATAATTTACGTCCTGCATTAAAAATAGATTCAGAGGTTCTAATTGCTGATAAGCTCCTTAAATTTATTTATATTGTTATAAATTCATAACTTTATTTACAGTTATTTATTTTGATGTATTAGTTATTTTACTCAGATAAAAGTTGGATTATTTTATTGGTACTTAAAAAAAATTATGTACTATATTAGAAATAGAGTCAGCGATTCTTACTGCTGAGACATTATTGCTGATATGCTCCTTAAATTTATATTGAGAACTTGATTTAAGAAAAAAGGTTTTATCTGATAAGGTTATATTTTATTTTTTATCAAGTTTCTATGAATATTAGTACTAAAAGTGAAGAAAAAGTGATTGCCCTTTTTTACAGAATAAAAAAATGTATTTCTATTAATCTATTTTGTGTTTCCCTTCCTTCTTTCTTTCTTTTTTATGTGTCAAATATTTAAGTTATTTTGTATTTACAGCAAATTTTAGCAAAAATATTTCTTTCTGAAAATGGGACAAGGACAATCAACAAATTAAGTAATGTGGGATGTATTCAAGAATGTAGTATGGAGATAGATTCAAGTAATTCAAAAAGGAGTGTTCTTTTGATTAGCGAGATTAGATAATCTTTATTCTTAAATAAATATGAATGTTTTCCCAAAGGTAAGTCTAAAAATAAATTGTTTAAAAGCATTATCTGAGGGTGTATGTGTTTCTCTGAGTAAGCGCTAGTGTATCAAAAGAGCAGATCCTCACTGTCAGAGTCACGTGACTTCAAAAGTAAGTGTGACCACCGGAGCATGTCTATTTCGTTAACCACGGGATGGTACGTTGTGCTTCCCACTAGTTCCTATTGTGCGTAGCGACAAACCAAGTTCATGGAGTTCGATGAAATACGCTCACGTTCCTCAGTCGTTAACTGATGGCATTCATCTCGCTGACGTCTCAGAGACATTTTCTGTGCTTCTTCGAAAGTCGCAAATGGTACGCAAAACTTCAGATACTTTTTTATGAGAAGGGGAAGTTGCTGGCCTTTATAGCCCGAATATGAGTACCCGTGATCAGATGCGTACTCAATTTAATCATTTGCATATCCATCTCACCACTATCGCTCCTAACATTTGCATGACGCTACGCACTAAGTGCATTATTTCTTGGTGTTGCAACTTCACTTTTAAGGAGTTTATTATTGATTAAAACTTGAAAAATCTAATCATAACTTTTTTGTGTACAAAAAAAGACTATGTCGAAAAATACAAACTGTAATACTTTGAGATAAAGTAACTGCATTTTGCAGTTACTTTATCTCAATTAGCAATATAATCTGCATTATATTGCTATATAATTTTAGCAATATAATCTGCATTATATTGCTAAATAATTTCATGAATACTTTTGTAGAATCACTGTTACTTTAGAGGTCAAATCTTCTAAGGGAAATACATTCTCTAACATACGTATGAACTAATTTTTCTTTCTCCCAAATTAGTAAGATTTTAAGAAGTTAATTCATAGTTCTCGTTAGTCAAAAGAAGTCACAAATAAACAATTATGCATGGAATATTAATTGGCTTATGCCCTCTATTCTTGAAAAATAAATTTCTAAGCTTTATCCCAACTAAAAATAACCCTGAGCACGGAGTGGGAAGAAAATGCTTGAGAATTATATCTTTGTAAAAGGAGGTAAGTTATATATTTTATTTTATTCGTTTAAGAAAATTAAACATCATTTCTTTCAAAATATAGTGACAACTGCTTCACTTTTGACCTTTATGATACAAATAAAAAACATCGAAAAGAATGCAAATCTTGTTAAAGCGAATTATTTCTGAATTAATATTTAATGTAATATTCGTGACGCTTTATGTATGTAAAGTTAATTAATCTGCTTTGTCCTTTTTTATGTGTCACATAAATCACTTTCCTTCGGCATTTATGATTTATTTGTTCTGCTAAGGTACTTTAAAATTAGAAGAAAAAAGTAGAATTATACTTTTATTTCTTTTCATAGTACAAGACAATTTAATTCTTACGGTTTTTGAAATCCTTTATCTTCGAAAGAAGGTTTTAATAATATAAATCATCCAATATTTAAAATTCATTTTTTTACTGATGTTAATTTATTCAACGATATTTAGGATTGGAGAAAATAAAGAATCCAGTTCTAAATGTCTCTTTTTGTGATATTCAAGCATTCTATACAGTCGTTATTATGGTGTAAGTAATGTGGGAATTTAGGAGTGGCGCTCATATTACGTTAAAATAAAATAAATACAGTGATACCTTGAGGCACGTCCCCTAATATACGAGTCACCGTTGTATCTAATTTTTCACATAAGATACGAATCGGAATTCGAGGTGCGATTCATCGTCTGTGGGACATCACAAACTACGCAGCACCCCACTCACACGAGTACCACGTGGGAGAATGTCTAAAGGACAGAAAACTGAATAAGTGCAAAAAATAAAGTGAAAGTGTAAATTTAAATTGACGAATAAAAGTGAAGTGAAAAAAGAAAAACTTAATTGATTCGAGATGCGAGGATTTTGACTAACGAGCTCGTTCAAGGAACGAATTAAGTTGGTCGGATACGAGAACAGAAGGGAGTTGAATAGCCGTGTTATTGGTAAAAGGATAAGAACAATTAGCACAATCTGCGGAGGCTGTGTTGTAACCGCAATTCTTTTCTGAAGCTAGTCACCATCGCACTCTTTTTTACGATCGGCCAATTTTTATAGGCATTTTTTTTCCCATCTATGGCTTATTTTTCCCTTTAATTCTATCTTAGGAAATGCCTCAACAAGTATTTCGAAGAAGGGCGAAATTAAGATGTAAATTCTTAATTGTCTTTTCTATTACATTACTTTCGCATTTTGGCTAATCCGGTATTTTAATAACTATGTCATTTTATCTTACCCACTTTATTGAAAATTGTCCGAAAAATGTGCCCCAAAAGAGCGACATAATTTTACATACATTTAAATACTATTAGTTCACAGCAGTTTTAATCTGTTGTTACAATATTTCGTAAGCTGTAAATTATGCATATCATGTATATTTTACATATATTTAAATACTATTAGTTCAAAACAGCTTTAATCTATTGTTACAATACTTCGTAAGCTGTAGAAAAGCATCACATGTATTTTCTATAAATAGGTTACAATGATGAAAATTTCAACATAGGGTTACCATTACATTTCGTGTATTACAGGCGAAATACACGAAAGATGAGAGATAAAATGGCATATTCAATTAATATCATTTTAATATAGCAATAATGAAACTAAAAAATTAGGGGGGGGGTTCAGAGGGGTCTCCCATGACGAGGCTCGAATAGCTGAGTTTTTTTTTTCATGTGATAGATGACTTTTCTTTAACACTTTCTGTGCTAGAATATTACAACCTACAGCCGGTGGAATTCGCAAATATGAAACTTTTCGAAATTTCTGTAAGTCTCTATTTTAGGACAAAACTTGTTAAGACCACAAAAATTTGGGTCCCCAAATGTAACCGAGAGGACACTTATCAACGCCTGTTCGAGGACTTTTGAATATTCCTTCGGGGATCAACTGCAGCTGGAAAATAACTGCGCCACTCTGGGCACTAGTGCTTTCTCGCGATCACTGTGCTGTAACCCAGATACCTTTTATTAACCCTTTAACGCGCAGTGTGTCCGCTCCGGGAACGCCAAACTCTGGCGTTTTGACTGTTGCCAGTCATGAAGAACAGATTTGATTTCTATAAAAATAGTTGCGGGTGACATTGCTTCACGAGAATCCTTTAATTTTGAGCACGTCCTTTCCCGTAAAAAAATGCTCACGATTATTTTTAACAGCACTGACATCTGCCGAAAGATGGAAGAACGCGAGAACAGCTGGATAGATTGACGAATGCTGAAAAAAGGGCAGCCGTTGCCATCAATCGACTTAACTACCAGATGGCGGACGATCGAAACGTTCATCGCGTGCCGCAGATCTAGAGACCCTTTTTTTGACGCAGCTGGCTGTGCTCGCGCACAGCCAGCGGTGCTGGTAGTTAAGTCGAAGGTGCTAGTAGTTAAGTCGAGCGATGGCAACGGCTGCCCTTTTTTCAGCAATGGGAAAGGGTTGCGGCTCAAAGGGTTAATCGAGGTGCTTTGTGTGTAACACTTCATGCATGGCATTCCAAAGCCAGTCCAAACTTTCCTCCTCTCTGTCAGTGCTGCTTGTTGAATTAAATGTCTTGCAAAACGTTTAAAAACATCTTAATGACAACCCATTTCGACAGATTTGTAATATGGAACAATTGCTGAAATTCAATTTTTGAGACATACCATTTCAGAAATTCTTGCGTTGTCAAGGATTTTTTTTTTTTTTTTTTTTTTTTAATGCGCCCAAAGAGCCTAAATGATAAGAGCACGAAACTTATCATTTCTCACGATGGACATGGCAGTGGTCATGAACGTCATCTTAATAATAACAAAGATCAGTAACATTTGGGAAGATTTGTCAATGCTTCAATGCTGCGTGCTGCGTTGCTGACTGACGAACGATGCTGTGAATATTCATTGCCATAATTTCAAGAAAAGGCTTAAGAAAATTTTTCAGTGCGGCTATATGTTTTGTTGACAGGATCTGGCAAAGGAAACGATTTGAATTCATCCAGTTACAACATGTTATAAGCATCAGAGCCTCATCTAAGTCCGAGAATACATACAATTGACTTTGAGTGACTTAATAATAAATCACGTTTCTAGTTATCTACACTGCACAAAAAAAGTCTGTTAAATTGACAGAAAAAAACTGTCAGCCAGGACGCCAGTTTATTTCCATATATTTTACAGAAATCTTCCGTATTTTTTTCCTTTTACGGAAGATTTCTGTAAAATAAACTGAGAATCTGTAAAATTCATGGAAGACTTCTGTAAAAAAAAAAACGGAAATAAACTGGCATCCTGGCTGACAGTTTTTTCTGTAAATTTGACAGACTTTTTTTGCAGTGTAGAGCTTGATGGTTCAGCCTGATCATGGCAGAAATTATACGTAGCTGCGCACAAGACATTGCACTACGCATGCTAGAGATCGTTCCGTATTGTTTCATTTGAAGTGTTTTTGCAGTGTATAAATTGGGCACTCTGATAAAACTGAGCGAGTAAAGAAAAGAAATATGTGTGTTGGGAGGTATCATTGCATAGCTAAATTTACTCCTACATAAATGAAAATAGAATGTTTCAAGATAAAAGATACTGCCTCTAATTTGCTCATTGTTACAGGTTTGGGTAGTATTCCATAACAGTCATGACATATGATTTCGCAATTTTTATCGCCAGGCTTCGTATACGAAGTATACGAAGCAACAGTGAACAAAGCAACCTAGTTGTACAGCTAATGTAAACTGGGCAAACACTGGCCCGTTTTCAACTCAAGAAAACATCGGTGGATTAAACAACCTAGTTATACACCTCTTATAAAGTCAGTATGATTAGAATAGCACGTAAATAACACTTACAAAAACATAAACACATCCAATATCAATTTGAAATTCACATTAAAAACTTAAACATTGCAAAGATTCGTTAAAAAAGAGCACTTACCTCTATTTTTTTAAATAACCGCTCAGAAATGTCCCCAACACCCACCAGCTTATAACGTACTATATTTCTAACAAACACACACAAATTCTTTTCAAATATTAACATAACACATTTCATTCCCTTCCATCCATAACAGAAACAATTTCAAATTCCCAAACCTGACGAAACACGTATTCTTTATGGTTGCCAGTCACAACTACCACCGGCAGTTGGCGGTGCATCGCTCACTCTCGCGTCAGATTGTTCGCCAATGATTTGTAAACAAAAACATTGATATGTAAACAAAGCACCGGATACGGAATATAGTCCAGAAAATTATATCTACAACTTTTCTAAATCGACTCGAAGCAGAAATGACTCCAGTATAATGATTTAAACTACAAAACATAAAAATTTGTTTTACAGTAACAAATAACTATATATGAAGCAATATAAATTGCTTTTCATCGGTTTAAACCATCTATTCCATATTACCCGACTATTCCATATTATACTCCATTCGTAACTTTTTTTAAAAATATTTTTTTCTATAACAACAAAATAAATTGTGTATTTCTTTGCAATTGACATTTCATTACGATTAATTATAGCATGTACTCATGCTGTTTTGGGGGATTTTATTTAAAAATCTATGAAGTTACAGTTAGAAATGTAAATGGTATTCCATAATCACCTCCTCTCCTCTATATATCTTTGGGGAGGGAAGGTGAGGGCGACACCAGAGAAAGGAATATCCCCTGGAATTTTTGCCTGAATATTTTTGCATATAAAAATGAATTAAAGAAAACAAAGGAAGTTCTAAAAAATCATAAATCGAGTATAAAATCTTTAGTATTGGAAATACATACTTTTTAAAAAAAAAATTGGCTTAGGTCCATAGCTGAACTTCAAATTCATGAAATTAAGTAAGGTAAACTTTCAAATGTACCATTATAGAGATTAGTGATTTACCGAGTAGCAGAATACTCGACATTTACTACTCTGACTGAGTGTAGTGTTGGGAATTAAAAACACACAAAATGTTCAATGATAATCGGTGTCTGTCTGTTGTAGCTCCAGAAGGGATTTTACAGCAAGTTCTGTTGCTGAGTCTCGGGAGATGGAGTAAATTAAAAACTGAGAGGTGGCTTCTATCTTTCAATAAAATCAGTCCACAGACGAGTTAACGGATGTGAAAAGCGAGGGGAGGTAAGACATCACATGTGGATGTGGAAGTACCAAATTGCATGGAAAACAAAGAAAATCAAATTTATTTGCAAATGAAAACTATTCAAAACTGACATGGATTTCACAAAAACTTCTTTTCCTTAAATAAGAGCATTCGAAGTAGCAAATTATTTTCCCAGAAAGCTTCATAGGCCACAAAAGAAGACATTGAGGGCCACAGGCAGCCTGTAGGGAACCCCTGGTGTAAATCAATGAGAAGGAATAGCTGAAATAACCATTAATTTCTAAATAAGTGAATGTGCTACTAATTAATGCTACCTTAGGTAGTCTCATAATAGTTGCGTAGATGGCATGCCAAATTTTTGAGTGCATATAGTAGTGTTCTATGAGGGTTTTTTTTTTAAGGGGGTGGGTGAGAAAGGGCAACCATTACATATTTTTGAAATTATCTAAGTCATGAAAATTCACTGAAATATTAAACTTTATTTATTCATTGGTATTTTTCATTAGGCATGAATTTTCAGAAATGTTTTGTTCGTTGATTATTACATCATATATTTTGCAAGAAAAATCCTAATTTTAACATTTAGCAGAATATTTAACAGTATGGATACTGAAAGTTTATGCTTTTCTGCTGAATACATTTACCCCATAATTGTAAAACAAACCCCCAGACAGTAGGGTTGGCTGTCAGTCCAGGCTAATCGCAGACGTACGGTAACTCAAAACAAAGCTTGCATGCATTGCGGGAATAATTCTGTAAGCGGGACAGATTTAGTAGGCGAATTTCTTTTTTTGTCTTTAACGTCTATATACAAGAAAACATATAACCAAAGCTACAATACACTTATCTAAACAGCTTATTAAAACCTTTCTACACATATTTCAAATGAAATATAACACAAATTGAACATAACCAAAACACTACCTCTACACTGCCCCCGCTTACGGAATTTATCTCGTACTTAAGTGATCATAACAAACTAGATACAGGATTAAGCACCCGGCAAGAAGCAGCACACTTGTTATATTTTGGCTATGAATTCCATAAATGTGTGGAAAACATAAATCTTAAATAATATAAGGCGAAAAATTCACATCTAAATACTAAAACGATAAAAAATACACATACTTTATCGATTGTCAGAAATCACATAGGCAGCTGCATGCGGCAGTCGTATTTAAGCTCTAAATACAGTAAATTTGTGTTAATATTCTTATTAGGTCAAAACACATTTAAGAATTCACATATAAATAATAAATGAATGAGAAATATACAATACATACCTTATTGGGCTCCAATGAGATAATGCACACACCGAACAGACACCAGCGCTAACCCTAAACCCATGCTGTCGCTGTGTTGTGTTGTATTTCTCAATGGTTGGTTGGTTTATTTCGATCGTTGAACAGTGAAGAAAATACTGGATCATGGTGTAACTTCGAACCATACTTCAAGTTGAACCAATAATTCTTGTTTTTGTAAAAGTGATCGCACCATCTTTTGGTAAATCGGTTTACTTTTCACCAATGCATGGTTCAACGTTGAACTGATAGTTTTAACAGTGTATAACGTATCAAGCATATTTGATTAAAAGATCTCAGAAGGTCCAGCACGCTGCCACAATCAATAAATATGGTACCAGTTTGGCTGAGATGTTCAACGATACCACACAGTTTCGTTGAACATCTATCTTAACATTACTTTCGACGTGTAACGTCGTCTTTCTGCCCATTGCAGAGTTTGAGGATACCTGAAGGATACCAGAGAGGTACTTCAAGAGATTTGATATTTCATTTCATTGTATTATCTACTGCGAGGGGGAAATCAAAAATAGTTAAGTAACACCATAATAAACATAAACTACAGACATTTGCATGTGAAAACAGAAATTCAGATTTAAAAGAATTAAAAATCTGCCCAAATTTTCTCACTTAAAGAAAAAACAATCTGACGTCCACAGAAAATGTTTTTGAAACTGAATATACATATTTATTCAAAAATTAAATTTCTTCTTTTTACAATTTAATTGTGCTTTTAGGTTCCATGATTCTAAATTAAAATTAAAAAAAAACCAATTTTCAATACCTTAAAACTTTCCGCTTTATGTCTTTGTACTTTACTGAAAGGTTTTGTTTGTTTACACGACACAATCCTTTTCAGTACTAGAGCAAAACTCTTACACAGTGTCATAATTAATATTCATATTATACGGGAGATTTTTTTAATTCCATAGAAACAACAAAAAATACGAAACAGTAGCTGACTTTCCGATAATTTTCTGTTAAAATGAATTATTTAATTTTGCTTCAGTTGCATGGAGTACATAGTAAATTGTCACGAAGATACAAGACATATGCATACACTATTTCTGCTTGCTATACAAATCAATATGAGGCTATTTGCTACAACCATTTTGCATAAAACATATTAAATGCATGTTCTACTTATAACGGTACCAGTAACGAATTGGGTAGTCTAATTTTAATAGTGCTGCTAGTTACATAGTCTATGAATAATTGAAAAGACTGATATATTTATCATTCATATAACTTCTATCAATAAAATTTAATGAATAACTTTCCGGCTCGCTCTGTTATAAGCAAGGTTAAAAATGCAATAAAAAATATAGAAAATCAATATTTAGACAAATATTGTAGCCCGAGCATTAAAACATTCAGTCGAAAATTGAACATAGTCAAATATTAAATTATGCATTCTGCATAAAATTAAAAATCCTGATGTGGACATCACATAACTTCCTCGTATGCCTATTAAGTTAGATACAAATTAGATACATTATTAGTGCGGTTCATTTAAACTTATTTCCTTTGAAAATGAGATGCGATGCTGCAGTATAATATTACTGTTTGGCAATTTCTCGAAAAATATAAGCGATATTGAGAGTTTGATGTTTATTTTTGAGCCAAATTTGGCAATATTAATAGACTTTTTTACTAATAATAAAAGTAGACTTTTTTACTCGGCGTGAAAAACACAATTATTTTTGCCTGTTGTTATTCTAAAAGTGCGGGAAATGAGCCAACTGGGTTTAGTGATATGCCTAAATTGTTTTTCCGATCAAATAGTGTCTTCTGCTTTCGCATCGCACTCAAATTTGTCAATCCTCGACGAAAAATGCACTTTTTCATGTAATGCCGCATTGGCGCTTTCTGACCGGTACAAAAGAAAAGAAAGATTAGTTTAGTTTCTTCAATTATTGATCGCTGTTGGGATTTCTTTCTTAGTACTGTGAGGACTCAGTACTTATTCTGGTGGTATCCAATCACAATAATATTTTACAACGTTTTTATTGAACCCAGGGAGAACCTTTTCCGCACTATTAGAATAACGATTTCAAAATATACATGCATTTATATGAACGTACTTGCATGCGTACGATGAGATGCATCGCAAAAATTAATTTTCAAAATTTTGTAAAATCCCTTTGGGGGAAAAAATAATAAAGTATGTCCTGAAAGAATCTTGTATTTTTTTCTGTAATGTGCGTAGTCATTCAAAAAGTTATTTTAACTCGAAAGACTAATTTGAGGAAACTTAGTTGAAACATTTAGACATTTATCTGCATCATCTGACGTCGCAGCACTTTTAGTAGTTTGTTTGATAATTTGTCTAAGCATATCTGAGCAGATGAAGCGGCGTCCAAATTCGGAATGAGTGCAGAGATTCGTGTTTTGTGGTCGAAAAGCTGTAACTTCCCTAAAATTTATCTGTACTTGCGTAGACGGACGGCCAGGTAATCTATTAAAAGAATTGTGCCCCAGCACCACAGTCCGCAACGGCAATTCAACAAAGCAAACGTGCAATTTCTGAAAAAAATTCGGTGGGGAAGTGTGGGAGACTATAAGCAAGACCTTTGTGAATTCCATGATTTTGTCTCATAAAAGAACTTTCATTATGACTATGAAATGAAATTTAAATTGTATAATGTTTGATGTGCATCCAAAGTCAATCACGCAAATGGAAGTCATCCAGAGTTATCATCCTTTTACAGATATTTTCATTCAGTTCGGTGGAATCACCTCACGTGCATTGTCACTGCGGATGTGCAAAGCCTCTCATCACAATTAAATAGTGAAATGGACAGAGGAATTGAACGGATCGCTTGTTTGCACTTCTTATCAGTCTTCACTCTGGGTGTAAAGACTCTTTCACCAAGTTGGTCCAGTGTAAAATTGTCTCATCGTTCATCTTTAGTGTACTCTTTAGATGAAATAAAAATGAAAGGCAGTCTGTATTTATCACTTTGGATGATTCCTCCAAAAAGAACACTTTAAGGGATAGTGTAAATGAGCCTCAGCACTCGAATGACGAGGTGAAATCTACTGGCCAAGAATATCCATCGGACGTTGAAAAAGATTTCTTTGAAGTAACGCATTGAGAAACTTGTGCCACGATGTCGGCAAGTGTTTGAATAACAAAAGCAATGACGCCTAAAAGTAAAATTTGCATGGAACTGCAGGGTACAAATAAAACTATTGTAAAATTTCACCCTGTTTTTTTTTTCTTTAGTAGTGCAAGTAACTTTTTGATTGAATCTTGTGCATAGTTTCCTATCGGGACTAAAAACAATTATAATTATCTAAGAAAGTTTCATTGCATCTCTGATACTAAGTGGTCAACCCTCTAATAATGTACGCAATGTCCCGAGTCAATATTTTTCAAGATCTGACTCTCAAGATCCATTAGTTTTATCAAGCCTATGTTATTGTGCAATTCGGTTTGTGCTGCTAAAGTGGAACACAGTCGCATGCAGTAACGGTTTACTGCTGTTTTAATGACTGGGTAAATTATTATGCTAGCAGGAATCGATAAACCTGCCTTATCCTGTAAATGGTTCGAAGGAAATTCACATACTATTACAGGAAAAGGATAGGAATCGTCTCTGAATTCTGAGAGCAAACTTATGTGATTTCCCAATATATCTAAAAATACCTTTGAATGTTGCCATTTTAATTAATTATTACATAAACTTTCGTTGTAGTTTCTTTACAGCAGCAGTGGTGGAATTTACAGTATCTATATAATTAAAATTCCCATTTATGCCTAGCGTCCCTTTTTTGGGACGGCATTTTCGCTATTAGTCGATAACGTTATTTATTTTTCCTAGCCTTTATTCATGAGAATTGAGCCTCAACTCCGCACAATATTTTAACATGACCAAGTAGGATGTTGATATTTCGATTATTATGCAAAATGACTTTAAAATAAATCATTCCTTGTTCAAGAAGTTGACATCAGAAATTTATCTATTATTTCTGTTATCAGTAAAAATCGAAGAAAGTCGCAAAAATATCTAGACACAAATGGGTTAAAGAAGAAGTTTGTCTGTCATTATCTCATTCTGACATTCTGTCCGTGACGCTTTCTTTGTTCGCGCATCACGTAAAAATGACGTAAGTGAATGAAATGAAATTTAGTGACATGATAGGTGGTCACTCAACTTAAATTATAGTCTTCAATTTTTTAAAAACGTTGATTAGATTTTGGGATTTTGCAAAAATCGTTGCAAACTGCGCACATTTGTGCTCGCGCATCAAATAAAAATGACTGAAACGAATGAAATGAAATTTGTGATATGACAGGTGGTCGCTCAACTTCAACTATAGGCATCGCATTTTTTTAAATGTTGATTAGGTTCTGAGATTTGCGAAAATCGTTTCAAACTGTGTATATTTGTGTTAGCTCAACATGTAAAAATGACTGAAGGGAATGAAATAATATTTTGTGACATGAGAGGTGGTCACTCAAATTAAATTCAAGCATCTAATTTTTTAAGTAAGCATCTAATTTTTTAAGTATTTTGAGAGTTTGCGAAAATTATTTTAAAATGAATACAAAAATTACGCATTTTGGAACGATTTTCGCAAAATCTCAGAAGATTTTGCGAAAGTCATTTCAAAATTTCTGTTCCAGCATCACGAAATAAAGACTGAGGGAACACTCAACTTAAAACACTTGAGTCGAGTTTTTAAAAATTTTGATTAGATTTTAAGATTTTGCGAAATTTATTTTAAAAGTGTGTTAATAATCGTTCACGCATCACTTAATTACAACTAAAGCGAATGAAATAAAATTAAGTGACATGATAGGAGGTCACTCAATTTAATTGTAGGTGTTGAAATGTAAAAAAAAAAAACGTTTTAAATCCTGAGATTTAGCAAAAACCGTTTCCAAATGTTTAAATTAACTGCACGTCACGGATTAACGTCTAATGCACATAAAATGAAATTTATTGACATAATAGGCGGTCTCTCAACTTAAACTAGAGGTGTCGAATTTTTTAAAAATTGTTATTAGATTTTGAGATTTTGCGAAAATTATTTCAAAATGTGATAATATTTGTCGATTACGTATAAACCACTGAAAGCGAAGTAAATAAAACTTAGTACACAGCTGGTCATTTAAAAATTTTTTATAGGTTATATATAGATTTTTTTATAGATAGACTTTAAAACTTTTTATAGATTTTGAGATTTTGTTGAAACTGAGTGCATGTTTGTTCCATTTCTGAAAAATAGCAATGAAAATAAAATGAAATTTAGAATTACGTCACATTCAAGCTATTTTAAACTCTAGATGCCAAAACTATTTTAAATATTTCATAGATTTTGGAATTTTGTGAAAATCGTATGTGTTTGTTCTCGCATCTCTTAAAAATGGAGTAAGAAAATACAACGAAGTTTTATAACATGATCAGCCACGACGAATATAACAAATGTCAAAACTTTTTTAAAAATTTGAATGACTTATAAAACTTTTTTTAAATCTTTATTAGTTTTTTTTTTTTTTTAGATTTTGTGAAAATTGTGGAATTTTTTTTAAGCACAATGTTAAAATATCTACTGTGAATCAACTTAGTTACAGGTTAGGAATGACCACTTGACTTGAAAAGCTCATTCAACCAGTATAAAACTTTAATTATTAATTTTTTTTTAATCTCTATTGTCAGTTTTACTCATCACTTTGTTACTCTCTAACCGGTAATCTTTTAGAAAAACATAGAAGTTATAATTTTCGAAGTAAAACTTCTTTAGGTGCGACTGCGGAGTAACTCAGATTTCTTTTTTTCTGACGGAAGTAACGCTCGGTAAAGGAAGTGACGTATATGCCATATACTCCTCGCTGACCCTGAAAAAGAAGTACCACAGGAAAACCTACTTGTTCGGCTGTTTTCGTCGACTTCATCCTGTAAAAATACGCGGAACCTGTTAGGGAAAGAAATGGCGAGAAAAACAGTCAAGAGCTGTATCTTTGAGACGTCAATCTTTATTTTATATATATCAATAAGCGTTTTTGAAGGTACATCCAACATAATATTTTACATGTAATCCCAACATCACAGGAGGTTCTCGAGAATCCCTATATTTAGATGAATAATATACATGGTTTTAGAAAAGCACAAAGAAATGGAACCTGCGTGCAATCGAACCGGAACAGTAGATGGAAACGTCAATTTTAGAACACTTTTCCTGGATTCTAACCCTACTTCGAGACAGAACAAGGGGATGGAACACCACAATTAAAGGGACAGTGGCTGCAAACGAACCTAAACAGCAGAGGGAAATTGTGCATTCGATACCAACCAACAGAAGGAAACACCAGTTTAGGAACAAAGAAAAATACCACAATATCAGGGGCGTAGCCAAAGGGGGGGGGGTTAGGGGGGTCATAACCCCCGCATGAGGAATTTTTTGCCATACAAAATGTATATTCTTCACTCCCTTATCACAGACATGTATGCATATATGTGAGTTGCAGTAGTCGTAACCCCCCCCATGAAAAATCTCTGGCTACGCCCCTGCACAACATAGACATTCTCTCGATTCAAACCCTATGGAAAAACGTTTTAAGAAAACAGTGAAAGAATAATAGCTCAACACGGACACTTCCTGGATGCTAACCCGATATCCAGACGGAGCAACGGTTTAAGAACACAGGTATGTAACACCACAAGAAACAAACACTGGCTGCAAACTGTTTAAGAACAAAATAAAAGAATAACAAATGGACACTCCGTGGATTCTAGCCCAACCTCAAGACGGAGCAACGATTTAACACGGGGCTGGAACACCACAAAGAAACGGACCCTGGCTGCAATCAAACCCAAACAATAGACAGAACCTGCAGCTTAAAAACACGATACAGAATAATAACTCGAAACCTATCAGCAGACGAAATCAACGCTTAAGAACATTGTGATAGAAAAACACAAAAAAAAATTACACTACCTGCATTCGAACCCAAGAACAGTGGAAAACATTAGTTAAAGAAAGCAGTTAAAGTATAATACTAGACTATGGACATTCCCCCCATTCAAACCCAACCTCCAGACGGAACAATGGTATAATAAAACAGTTAAAGAATAATACTACAACATGGGCACTTCCTGGATTCTAAGTTATTATCATGAATTACCGATGATTCTTACTGGAGATTTTAATGTTAATTTTCGCTCTCAAGAATCTCAGCCGTTAGTTGATTTTTTTTAAAGAAAAATTGGATCTAACTATGAATACTTCTCGACTTCAATCAACAACGCGTTTCTGTAGAACGATAGATACTGTATTTTCAAGAAAATTAGCAAATTTAGAGAGTAAAATTTATGTTTCACATTATAGTTACCACAAACCTAGACTTTCATACATAAAAAATTATGATGACATTCAAGTACCTATTTCCAATGACTAATATGAATATAACATTTATATAATCTTTGTAAAGTACATGAATAATAAATATAACTAAATTATGATATGATATTTATTTTATAAGTTTAATCATTTCAGTGGTATGTGTCGTAAACGTCAAATAAGTTTTACTTCAATCGCGCATTAAGATTACACGCACACACTTTTTTTCCTGTTTAGAACATTTGCTAGGTTATTTTTAATTAAAATGTCGTGTGCATGGGAAATTAGAGCAGGAATGCAATGTTTATTATACATAAAAGAATAAGGACTTGGAGGTATTTGTCACTGATATGTATAATTTTTTTCTGTCTATTGCCATTATACTAATCCCATTCTTTGAACTCCTACAATGCTGCCGAAACTGTCTTTTAGGAAATTTCCATCACATACCAACCCGTCAACGACGGGTACTGCAGCTATAGTGCTTTCATAAAACTGTAGCTGTTGAAAAGTTATGTTTAATAAAAACTTTTGTGGATTAAGTGTCCCTTAAAAGTAAGATAAACTCTTGTGTTTCAAGAAATACAAGAGTATACAAGAGTCCTGAGAAAGAAATCAGCTTAAAGCTGATTTCTTTCTCAGGACCATTTTATACCACCATGGTACGGTCCATGGACCGTGACTCACGACTTACGGACAGTAACGAAAGACAGAAACATGTAGGGGGATCAGTTTTCAGAAAGCAAGCAAGAATCCATGGTTTTAGTGTTATTTGTACAGTAAGAAAAAAATAAATAAATTCAAGCACCATTTTTGATTGACATACAGAGGAAACTACATTATTAATTCGGTAAATATTTTTTTACAGTGTTTAGTAAGTTCCGTTTTAGGAAGACATTTGTAAAAAAAAAAAAACAATATTTAAAATTTTAACTTCTACACTATTTCTTAATTTGCTATTTGAATCAAGGATGTTAAAAATCCAAATATTGAGTAATCTGCAAGGAATAATAAAAAAATTTTAAAACGTGAAAATAATAGATCAGCTAATCTTAAAGAGATATTCCAAATTTAAGCCATAATTCCTAAAATATTAGATGCAATCTTTAATTTATAAAGTCTGGAGTGACTCCACTCGACTTTTCGAACACTTTATCGTATAACCAAGCGTTTAAATAAATTTGATTGAATTTGATCGGCTGTAGTGTTCAGTTGCCAGTGCACTTCAAATACTTTGAGTGTAAAATCCGCAATGCATAATAATACTTTTCTGCAGCCCTGTAAAAAACTACACACACCAAAATCTATAAAGAATGTAAGACATTGACTTATAATATAAGTACCTAATCTGAGCTCAATCGAATGCACCATAAAACTTACTTTCAAGAATTTAGCTTTTAACTTTTCCATAAAGCTTACTTTGTGTCGTAATGTATAAGACTTCTTTTTTGTAGCCCTGTGCAAAAAACTATAATTCCTACACACACCAAAATCTATGCAGATTATGTGACGGTAACCTATAATACACATACTCAATTTTAACATATTCGAATACACCATCAAGACGCTAATACACCTTAAATGATTTGCGTTCATAGACAACAATGTATAAGAATTATTTTTTGCAATCCCGTGAGCAGACTATCAGTTCTATGCACATCAAAATCCATGAAAGTAATGTAATTGTGGCCTACAATATACATAACCAATTTGCGCTCAAGTTATTGCACCGTCTAGATGCTAGCGCACTTTCACGAATTTCCGTCTATAAGCCATTAAGGGAAAGAATTTTTTTTTGTAGCCCTGCAAAAAATCCATAAGTCCTATGCACAGGATAATCAATACCAGGCGTGGTAAAAGGTATTTTAAAGGTTATTATCGACGATTGTGTATAATATATATACCAAATTTGATTTCAATCGAATGAATCATTTAAGGAGCTATCGTATTTATTACACACACACACACACATACATCTCGTAAAAATTGCACAATGGATTCAGAAGACCTCAAAACATATGAATACATAAAAATCTCAAAGTCGAATTTTTTCATGATTACAATATTCCCTTACATGGTACATGTTCGGAAAGTAAAAATAACTAATAAGAGCACAAAGACAGTGATAGCACATTTTAAGATAATGCATTTTTATAATAATAGTAGTATATTAAATAATATTTCGGTCATCTTAAATTTTGTTTTCATTAGCATATTAGCATCCTCTTATTGGAATAACTCCTTTAAAAAAGTTCGCTCTATTTGGTCCAGCAATTTTGAAAACGCCATTTAATTCCTTTAGGATTCCAATAAAAAAGTTGTTTATCATTATCATTATTAGATACTTTCTTGTATTATATCATGAACCTGCCCATTCTACGTACGGGAATGGAAATTCTTTTAACACGCTAGTATATACAAATGGAAAACAAATTTAAATGCTCATAGTTTTTAATTCTGTATTTGGTTGCTTGCACGAGCAAAATTCCAAAAGGGGCAAACACTATCGATGAATTTCCTTTCAAAGTTGAAAAATCTGGAGTGACTCCACTCGACTTTCCGAACACTTACGATTAAGATCATTACCAAGCATTTAAATAAATTTTAATCGATGAATAATTCAAATATATATACCAAATTTAAGCTCAATGGAATGTACCGTTTAAACGCTAGCGCACTTTCAAGAATTTCTCCCCATAGGCCATAATGTAAAAGAAATCTTTGTCGTAGCCCTGTAGAAAAACTATAAGTCCTATACACACCAAAATCAATACCGGTCTTGCGATGGTGGTTTATAACATGTATACCCAATTTGAGCTCAATCGAATGTACCGTTTAAACGCTAGCGCACTTTCTAGAATTTCGCCCCATGCCATAATGTAAAAGAAATCTTTGTCATACCCCTGTAGAAAACCTATAAGACCTATACACACCAAAATCAATACAGGTCTTGCGACGGTGGTTTATAACATAGATACCTAATTTGAGCTCAATCGCATGCCCCGTTCAGGAGCTATCGTGTTCACACACATACACACACACACACATACACACATACATACATACATCTCGTAAAAATAGCATAAATGAATTCAGAAGACCCCAAAACGTGTAAATACACCAAAATCTCGAATTCGAATTTTTTCATGATTACAATACTTTCCTTACATGGTACATTTTCGGAAAGTAAAAAGACTGAAATTCAACAGAATCGTGAGCAATTCATTTGGAATCTGAATACTGAAATGCTGAATCTATATATGATGAATTAAAATTTAAGAGTAAATATTTGTTGCAATAGTTGTAAAAAATCATGATTGATTTAATCCAATATTCTGATATTTTTCCCCAACCCCGATCTGCGTTGATCCCGATTTACAATTTTGTCCAATTTTGGCACATTCAAAAGAAATCTGGCGATAGAGTATATTTTTTCCTGAAAATTACACTCAATTTCAAGGTATTTCAAATTTGTCCGTTTTAAAAAAGTAGCAATTTTTTTTTCTTTTTTTCAACATTGTAGTTACAGTTGTAATATAACCTAATGTTGCTACTTAAGTTATCGAACTCAGATATCAATAGAAAAATGAAATAATCCTTTTTCTCCTAAAATACAAACACATAAATATGAAATAAACATATATTGGTAAATTGTTTTTATCTCACCGACTTATTCAATGCTATTAATCCTTATTGCCATGGTTCACGCAAAAAAAAAAAACATTTTATTTATTTTAATCTCATGAAAAAAAGTCAAATTAATCTATCTCAAGGAACTATTCAATTTTCCATTGATTTAGACTCGAAAAAAATGTAAGCGTACTGGTAATCTTTGGCTGTGATGTAATCTTTGTGGCAGATTTTAATTATCTCAAGAAATTTTTCAATATTGGCGTTGAACTTTGAACGCAAGAATGAATCTTAGACTTAATCTACATATCTATATTCTATTGGAATCAGTTTATAAACATAAAAATAAACGGCGCATTCGATTGAGTGCAAATTGGGTAGATATAATATGTCACAGTCACTTGACCTGCCATCGTAGATTTTGGTGTGTGTAGAGTTTAAAGTTTTTGCACAGGGCTACAAAATAATTCTTATACATTACGGCCCATAGACTGAAGTTCTTTAAAGTGTGCCAGCGTCTGTATGATTCAGGGCTACAAAATAATTCTTATACATTACGGCCCATTGACTGAAGTTCTTTAAAGTGTGCCAGCGTCTGTATGGTGCATTCGATTCAGCTCAAATTACGTACGAATATTATAGGTTACTGTGTTACATACTTTATAGATTTAGCTGTGTGTAGTTTCTTACAGGGTTACAAAAATTCATAATTATACATTGAGGCCTTTACACCCAAAGTATTTGAAGAGCACTAGCATCCGAACACTGCATTCGATTGAACTGATTCAAACTTATTTAAACGCTTGATTTTTATAAATGGAAATATGCATAACATTGTTCACTCACCGTTGAATATTTCTTGTGTAGTGTGAGACAATTTGAAAAATATTATTTTTCAATACTTATAAGAGAAAATTAAAGGGAATCAAAGCTAAAGAATAGCATCTGCTATTAAAAAGACTAGCTGCAAATTATTCGGAACATAAAAATTCAGCATCTTATTGAAAAGAGAAGTGCAAAAGAGAATTATTTCTAAGTTCTATTTTACTTCACTTTATTACACAATAAAAGCATTGCTTCTCAGTAAATGTACCATAAATAAAAGAGAGCCCATCTCAAATATTTAGTTTAAAACTGATGAAAGTCAACATTTGGATATAACATTTTCTATTTTTAAAACTAATGAGTTTATATATTCTATGGTTCTCAGAACTACCGTTCTCGAGGAAAAAAATGAAGTAGATGCGCCTAAATAAAGAATTCTCTTGAATTCTGGGGGAAAGAATTCCACTAGAAGTGACAATCCCGCTGCCCATAAAACAAGGCAACTGTAACTGCAAGAGAATAACCGCCGTATTAAGCTGCTGCAGCACGAGTCACTGCTTCTATGAAATAGCCTCCTGGGAGCTTATGAAATGTTATTTTTCAAACAGTTTCGATAGAAATAAGTACACACAGGAGCTTGCGTGGGTGGCTTTAGAAGGCGCAGTAAATCAGGTTTTTTTTTACCTTGATAAGGAAAAAATGGCTCATTTTGTGTGTTTGGAAATACAGGTTTAATAACTGGTGTCTGCTTCAATTTAAAAAAAAATCTTTTGATTAGAGTCAGCTAGAACCGAGAAAATTGTGGGTTTTTTTTTAATTTTTTGTATGCTCTTGTAAAAGAAATATAAACACTATATGCCCTTTTTTAAAATTAGAGCTGTGATACCGTTATATATCAAACACATATGTGAATTTCTTGGCAGTCGGAGAATATTCCTTTGTAGTTAGATCACGAAAAACAAACTTAGTGAGAATACAAACCTAAATTATGCTTTTCAACTTTTTTAGAGAGTGTTGAAAAAAGCACTAAACTAGAAATTCCTTATCCTTGTTCGTTTTGCAGTGCGGTGTACAAATCTAATTTATTGAGAGTGATATTCTTGACACCTTTCGTGGATAAGTAAAAAGATAAGAGGAGAATCTTATGATTTCTCAAAAATTTTAGAATGCTCTCGTACTTTAATTTTTAGCGGATTTTTTTTTTCCAATTGTGAACGTTGAAGCATTTTACAGTCAACCCTTTGAGATGCCGGCGACGGCATTCCTTTGACGACAGATGCCCTTTTGACGACAGCTGGCTGTGCGCGCACAGCCAGCTGTCGTCAAAAAAGGGTCACTAGATCTGTGGCACGCGATGAACGTTTCGATCGTCCGTCATCTTTCTGGTAGTTAAGTCGAGCGATGGCAACGGCTGCCCTTTTTTCAGCATTAGGCAATCTATTATCCAGCAGTTCTCGCATTCTTCCATTTTTCAGCAGATGTCAGTGCTGTTAAAAAGAATCTTGACGATTTTTTCACGGGGAATGACGTGCTAAAAAGTAAAGGATTCTCGTGGAGCTATGTCACCCGCAACTGTTTTAATGGAAATCAAATCCATTCTTCGTGACTGTCAACAGTCAAAACGTCAGAGTTTGGTGTTCCCAGAGCGGGAACACTGCGCGTTAAAGGGTTAATGTCGAGGTGGAAGCAGACACGGGACCATCTGCTTAATGAAGCATATACCGGCTTTGAAACAGCATTGTAGGGGACGGAGCGTCAGTCCGAGTGTGACCACATGCAACTCACTTTCAAGCGAATGCGCAACTTGACTGCCAGAAAACGGATGAAGACAGTCAAATAGCTTACTTTGCAGAAATATTCAGCAAGCAATGACTTTCATTTACAGTACGGTAAGTATGCAGTGTACTAATGTACAGCACTTGTAAATACGCTTAGCATGTAAAGTGTGCATTTTCATTGAATTAATTAAAAATCCTTTTGCTTGAAAAATAGTTTTTATTCATTTTCAACATACATACATACATTAATTAATTAAAATACATACTAGACCATTTTTTCGGAAAAAATACAATTATCCGAATTTTTGATTATCCGAATGGGGCCTGGTCCCAATTGATTCAGATAGTTGGAGTTCTACTGTACAGTTTTCAGCAAGTAAATCCGATTGTTAATAGCCACCGATACAAGTGCAGATTTAGACTTCATTAGGCCCTAAGCTATTTGAGATATGAGGTCCTTTATAGGTCCAGATATTATATGTCCGTGCCAAACATGATTTTCGGATACCTAGAGGATTAAACTGAGATACAATTAAGAAGTATATAGATAGTGAAATAATAAATCTTCACCTTAAAATCATTATTATTCAGAACAAACATAAAAATACAAACTGGTAAAAATATTCAAAAGTTCTTTTAAAAGGCACAATTTACAAAGGCTTATTATCTAATCTCTTGAAATATGTTATAAGGATTAAGGAATTATATTAAACTAAAATATTTTCTTACTTGTCTTTACCAGAGCAAAGTCACCGGTGAGATCATCAAATGATAAACTGCGTAGTTTGTCCCTTTCTATGTACATGAAACTGAGGGAATATGATTTATCTTGAGTCCTTGTTGTTCTAAATTTATTTTTATCCTCTTCAGCTGAGTGAAATATCTTTCTCCAGAGCAAATTTGCAACCATCATACAAAGAAACAATCTCAAAATTGCTTCTACATTAGGGAATGCTGATTGGACACGATCGCTAAATATTACCTTATACAGATCCTGATTTGTCAGACGATCATTCCGCTGAAGCATAGGCTTAACTATGTCTAACATATCGATAAAAATGCGTGACTTCTTCTACAAGATTCATGTTCAGTCCACATCTTCATGATATGTTTGGCATAAAGCACTAACTCCTTCCCGAATCTCTTCTTCTGTTGCTTCTACTTTTGTTAAGAATGAAAACTTTTTCGCGGCATCATTGTATACTGTGGCCCTCTGTGACAGCCTTGATTAATGAACAAGTATAAATGTATGGATTCTGAACTTGGTCTCTTGGCTCAAGGTTCTCTAAAGCATCATCTTCATCATCAATGATATGTCTTCTTCTATATCTACTCTTCTTGTAATCAACATCAGGCAATTTTTCCTTTGCTTTTTCTTCAAAATGATGGAACATATTCCAGGCACCTTTTATAAAATCCGAAAGTGAAGCATACACTTTCCTAGATAGATTGAGACTAATTTGGGGGTCTTTCAGTGATTGACTAGTCTTGTGAAATTCATCCAGCAAATAACTACAAATACAACATTACCGTAAACTCCTCCGTTTTATTCAAAAAGTTTATAGCTGGATTTCTTGTTTCGCCTTTATCTGTAGTATCAATATGCAACTGATGAGATGCACAAATTATTCCATCATAACTGTGAAGTATTGCCCTTCTGGCCATTTAATGTGCTTCCCATCTATCTTTAACAAAGACTTTGGAACTTTTGAATCATCTTTGAAGAATGACAACAGTACTGACCATCTATGTATAGATGTTTAAAAGGAATTACATATTCCTTGAACAATTCCAAAATAGTTTACTGCATCTAAACAACAGTCAGCTGCTGCTTTACCATCAAGATTTAGGGAATGACCAGCACATGGAATGTACATAGCATACCTGTTAATCTTCAATATTATTTCCTGATTACCCTTGTGTTCGCCTGACATTTTGGCAGCATTATCATATGACTGGCCTCGACACTTACTAAAATTTATTTTGCACTCATTTGTAAGGTAATTGTTCACCATCTTAGCCATACTTTCCCTTATGTGGCTACCCATCTCTAGGAAAATTAGAAAACGTTCAATAAGGAGCCCATCATCTAGTGAAACATACCCCACAATAGCAGTGAGCTGATCAATATGGGACCGGTCTGGAGTGAAATCTACAGATAAACTGTAGTACCATATGCAACTCTCAAATCATCCAAGATTGAGTCTCCTACTGTATGTGCCAAAATTTGGATAAATTTATCACATTGTTTTAGAAAGATAAGATGCGACACCTTTAATTCCTTTAATAGAAAAGGATCATTTTTTGTAATAAGTTCGAGTAATCCAAGGAAATTGCCATTGTGGGAAGAACCAAATGTTTCTTTATCTCCTCTGAAATGTAAACCACGCTCTGCTATAGTAATTATGACTGCCACAACTCGTTCAAGAACATTTTTCTAGTACCTCCGTTTATTGTTTATCTGTTGGCAGTCAATTTTTGAGACACGTTTTCTTGTAAGGTTTGTTACCGAAGCTGTTCTATGATCTACAGAGTTTTCATGACTGAACTAAATAGGTGTTGCGCCAATTACAAAATCCTTCGGGTGATAATAGTGTAGAAGAATTTGAAAAGAGTTTGCACACAAAACAGTATGCACGACCAGTTGTTGGCGAATATTCTAACGATTCTCTGCAACATTTTTCATCTTTAGCCAATTTATGATAGAACAAGTTTTTGAGCAATATCTGTCTTGTCTTGCAAAAGGTTGCTTTGATTTTTCCGGTGAGTCATTTGATTTCTGACGTTCTGATAGATCTTTTTCTGCCCGGTATAAAATCTCATCTTTACTTTAATCACCCTATAGCCCAATATCATTCTGTTTATTTTTTTAATGCTGAATCTTCTGTGCTTGTACTACTCTATATGGTTTAAATTTTAATATTTGCTTTATTTGTTGAAGTACATTCTATAGAACTAGATGTATCAGGAATAGGATAAATATCCCGTAACTGACTATCTGTGGTAGAGGCATTTGGTTCATCAGGCCCCTCTTTGTTAAGAAACTTTCTAATTTTTGTTAAGTTGTTAAGCTCTTCTTCAGCTCTCTGATTCTTTTTCCTCTTATCTCCATTCTTATAACTTCTGATGAACATCTTGCAAATTGTGGGCGGAATATTTTCATAGAACTATGAAATACATTTAAAAGTAATATAATGCATTACATTTTTTTTGTTGAAAAATTCCTTTGATATTACCACTACTTACCAGCAAGGTGATATTTTAAAAATGAATTATACATGCAAAGAGAAAATGAATGATATCATCTCAAGTTTTAATATTAGTTTAATTAATTAAATTAAAGAAGAAAAACAATAAACATATACATTAATACTTAATTTTATACAGTGAAAACAAAATAGTATATACTTTTTTAATGTGCAGCTCTTTCAAATATAAGGTAAATGCTCCAGTAGTGAGCCACTTAAGGATAATTCCTCAATTATCAGAGAAGTTTTGTTAATCTATATTTTTTATGGTTGTTCAAACTCATATCTAAAGTAATAATTATCTAAAATATGAAAATAATTCTTATGTATTTAAAAAAAATCAAAACTTAGGTCACGTCTATGCACCAGAAGCGGCATAGCAAAATTTTGATGTACCAGTAGTGGGCATACCAAAAGTACCAATACCACCTAGATTTGTTAACCTTTTACAGGCCATTGTTCCCAATTGGGAACATCAAATTATAACTTTATTCAAAAATGAAATTTTATCAATATTGACGTGAAAATATTAGCAGATAGAGTTTAAAGATGACTTGATTTTTTGAAATAGAAGTTACATTTCTATCATTAGTGGAAAGTAGGGACGTAGGGTGTGACGTAGTGATAATGACGTAGTTGAAACAGCTCTATTAATATTATGCTATAGAAATAACTAAAAACGGCAGATAAAATGCTTTATTCATAGATTCTAGTCACGTAAGATTTGCATTTTTTCTCAAACAGCCAATTTTTTATTAAAGCTTTACGTTAATTCTGCATCTTTCATTGTAAGTTCTGGTTTAAGCATTAAGCATATTAAATCTTTGTAATGCTGAATAAATCATTTTCAACTATTACAAAGTCCCTTTTTTCTAGATTTTAGTCCCTCAACATATATTGTTTCATTATTTATTGCCTGGATTATGTACAAATGTACATATTTTTGTGCATTTCTTTTACTTTCCATGAGAGACAAAATACAAATTGAACTTCTTTCATCTCTAATTTATCGAGGATAGGCAATCCTTTTTCTTCACTCTCATCCGAATCTCTTTTCATTCATGGTAGAATCATCAAGTGAAATTGAAGACTCTCATGAAGATTTGCTGGCTCTTTTTGTGTGCATGTTTTGTTTGTTTTTTCCCTCTTTCAATATTTTCTCTCCTCTGTTTCAGAAGCATTTGCATTTTTATCATTTTCTTTTCTCTTACTAGAGGCCAAGGCCCCCAGACTCGCTACGCTCGCTTTTCGTATGAGGCATTCGGCCCCTAATCAGGCTTATTCGTAAAAAAGACATAATTTCAACAGACAAAACCCGAAGATTGGATCAGATAGAATATTACTGAGCTAAGCTACGCATTGCTTGGTTCTTGCATCTTCATTGGTACATAAAAATTTAAACTTCACACTACAGTAGACCCCCTACCCCTCATAACACGGAAGATATTTTGTTATAGGAATCCGTGTTGTACGGGTCCTGAGCTATACTCCACCTGGAGTTCGGACTCCGCTTATAATCGCTGGAAAAATTATTTGCACTCCTGAGAAACACAATGATATTTAATGTTGCCATTCAAAAGTTATATTAATTAGGAGCTAAAGCGTAATAAAATTAGAACATATGTTTCAGCTGTTTTTTTAATAATGTAAAACCTATTGGACACCTTGCGAATTTGCCTCCCATGGCGATTTTTCATTATTTGGCGACTTGCGTACATGTAATGTTAATAAAAGCTACGGAACAGATAGAATAGCCTGCCACCCATGGCGACTTTTCATTATTTGGCGATTTACACATGCTCACAACCTATATTTACTGTTCATTTAAGGTTACCGGAAAACCGTTATCCATATTTTCATTTACATAATCGTATGCAGATTGGCGTACTTAGCACCACGAATTATACCATCTCGTCGCGCTAGCAAATATCCAAAGTGTACTATAACTGCTATAATGGCATAGTTAACGGCGCCAAATATTTCTAGTGGTAGCAAATAATCCAGCTGGACGAGAACCGGCTTTAAAATAATCTGCATTTTAATTATTTTTCATTTTCAAGATATTAGTTATTCTGTTTTGGAAAAACGAATAATCGCTAATTCTAAACTCATGTTGTCTGAGCGAACTTACTATTTGAAAATTGTCAACTTTGTGTAATACATTTTGAGTTACTTATTTCATATAGTTTTTATTTTGGCGTAAAATGGGCGTAATTCAAACTCATGTTTGTAAATTTCACGCGATTCTAGATACTTGGAAACGCTTTGTTGCAAAGGAATGAATGATTATGCCAAATCTGGCAACCATTCTGTTTATTTTTTCAGTTTTTTATTAATATCTTCTAAAATAATTCGATTTTCGAAATTTAAATCAGCTTCGCAGGTTCCTCGGAATTTTTCGAATCTGTGGGCACCTTAGTCGAAACTCAAATCTCTACGGTTTAGAAGGAGATAGGTCCACAAGCCTTGACAGCGCCAGCGGCCTTTACTTTTTTTTAGAATAGAGAGATAATACATAAACATTAGTGGTGAAGTAGTAACCACAGCAGGAAATTTTTCAGAAAGTTTCTCAGAAAAATAAAAGAGAAATCTTTTTTTTTTTTTTAATCATCTGTCTTCTGTGGCCAGAAAAGAGCCCTGTTAAATGGTGATGGAATGCTTTTAAATGTCCCATCAATGGAATAGTCATCACTGTTTGTCTTGTTACAGAACCCAACTGATTCCCCGATTATTGCCTGAACGACTATTTGTTCACGAACTCTTGCCCGACCACTAAAATTAACATTTGGTGATTGCCCAATTATTTCCATGCATTTTTACTATAATAAAATTTTAATGTACCATCGTACCGTTATTGATTAGTCAATGTGATTCTGGATAATGTAATATCCCACTTATTAGAATATTTTCGAGGCAAATTGCCTATTCTATTAAGCGTGTACGACTGTAATTAGATATTGTTTACCGTCGAAAATAATAGCATTTAAAGTTTAACTGGTGGAAATAAAGTAATTCTAGTACATTAAACTGTAGGGAAAGTGCCTAACCCACTTATATCTAGTGTCCCTTTTTTTGGACGGCGTTTTCGCTATCAGTCGGAAAGGTTATTTATTTTTCCTAAGCTTTATTCACGAGTACTGAACCTCAACTCCACAAAATATTTTAACATGACTAAGTAGGATGTAGACATTTCAATTTTTAGATGCCTCGCCGTGGCACAGTGGTTATGTCACTGGAAATGATAAACGGACGAAGAGTGAAAGTCCCGGGTTCGGGTCCCATCGCGCGTCCGTCGACCTAGCCGTTCGGAGTTTTCCGAGGTTTTCTCCGAAACTTAGCGAAAATACGGTTAGTACCCCTTAGAAAGACCCCTACGGAAGGCACACACCCCATTTGTGTTGTCCTTCTGACGAGGATTTATAAGCAGGCTCCGGACCAAGCACACAAATCCGATATACATGTTCACAACAAAACAACAATTTTATACATAAGGATTTTAAAGGGAAACATCCCTTCTTCAAGAAGTTGACATCAGAAATGTATCTATTATTGCTGGTATTAGCAAAATTATCTGGGCACAAATGAGTTTAAAAAAGTACTTTAATGGCTTATTTGCCTTAACCTATTCCATCTCTTCGTTGCAAAGCCACGGCGGCTATATTCTGTCCGGGAAGCAACAATAGATACAGAAAGGAATCGCTCCCGTTGAAGATTGCAACGAAGAAAAGGATCAGATAAGCTATTTGTTGCTCAGTACTGCGAGTATACACAAAACTATACTTTGGAAAGTTTAGTAACCTATGCGTTTGGTAAGATTTATCTATCTGGTTTACATTTGGGAAAATGAGTCCCACTCAAGTGCAAATAATGGATATACTACAGCTGGTGTAATTCACGTTTCGGAAGTGAAATGTTCCGCTGCTTTCTTGACACGGCTTATATCCTTTTGCAGCGTTATCACTCTTGGTTTTCGAAATATTGTCGGTGCTTTAAGGATACTGAAAAAGTGAAAGGGGTGATCTAATTCCACCAGGAAATAAAGAAACCTCGGCACGAAACTTTGACGTCATATTACGTAGGCTGTAAATAAACATTTAATATCAACCAGGCGTGTCTGCTTTTTCGATCTTTTTCGATGGAATTTTTTGCCGCTTATCATTCGGGTTAAACGCTTTCAGAGGTTTTCAGAAATTCTATTTTTATAAGAGACATTCTATTCTTTAATGCCTCGGTGCATTTTTGAGTGTACTTTCTCGTAGTTTTTTTTAAGAGTATTCGTGAGGTAATATGTGCGAATATATAGCTTAAGGGTGTTCTTCGAAGAAGCAGAATCTCTCTTAATGACTTTGTACACAAATTAAAATTAATCAATTACGCCAGAGACTCGGAAAAGATTCAGGATGATTCTTCATATATAAGCTACATTATATACCGTAGCAAATAAAAAAAAGCGGTGCCTTTCGTTTAGAAAAAAATTCTTCAACAAGGAACTGCACAGCAAACATTTTCGAAGAGTAACACATCCTGCCAGATTTTCGATTTTTAAGAACTTTTTCTCAAAGTTTCGTTACTGATACAGATTTCTCTTTTATTACGGTGTATAGTACAGCCTGTAAAGAGAAATTTTAAAGTGCTTGAGATAGTTTAAGTTATTTGTGTTTATGTTCTGAAATCACATGATTTTTTTTCCATAAATACCGTTAAGAAATGAATTATCATTAGTTGTTTCTAACAGATAAAAGAAAGTGCAGTTAAAGCTTTTGAAGGGAGATTTGCTTGTGGTACAATTTCTAGAGAATTAGTATACTTAATTAGGGGTCGGTGGCTTGGTGTTTAATACCCTGCCATCCCCCATGTGAATCATCTTCTAAGCGCGTGGATATTTGTGTTCGTCCAAGTATTGTGCTGTAAAGTTTGTACCTTGCAATAAATGAACTTTTAACTAAGAACTATTTATATTCTTCTTAAATAAATTTAAAATGATAATATGAATTTACTGTGTTTATTTCAGATAACATGCTTAAACGTAGCGTTTTTCTCGAATAATTACTGCTGTTGTTTAAACAAAGTTATAATATTAACTAGCTGTGTGCCCGTCCTCCGCAAGTTTGGAAAGGAATATTTTCCTAAAATATAATCGTAAAAGAATCTCAAAAAAAAGAAAGAAAAAAAGAAATGAAATTCAGGCAGTCCCTTTTGTTGAAACTATCGCGGGATATATCAACGCAAAGTAGGATTATAGTTCAGTTAGTTGTAAGAAGACCGTTGAAAAATGATGAATAGAACACTTTTAATTTCACTAAATATTTATTAATGTGCTGTACTGTGCTTTAATCCATATTAACAAATCTTCTAATACTATCTATTACTTCCATTATCTATAACTTATATTAATATTATCTATCTCTTTCTCTCTCTTTAATGCTCAATTTAAAGAAACATCATAGATATTTGAAACCAATGGTTGTTTTTCTACTCTTTGGTGATTCCTTCCAAATTATGCATCAGGATAAACGATAAACATTTTTTATAATGGTTGCCATTAAAACATTTCTCCATATATTTTTAAGCACTAAGGGCCAAGGCCCCCAGACTCGCTACGCTCGCTTTTCATATCAGGCATTCGGCCCCTCATAAGGCTTATTCGTAAAAAAGACATAATTTATCAGACAAAACCCAAAGATTGGATCAGACAGAATGTTACTGACCTGCATATTGCTTGGTTCTTGCATGTTCATTCATTGGTACATAAAAATTAAACTTCACACTACAGTGGACCCCCCCCTCCCCATAACACGGTAGATATTTTGTTATAGGAATCCGTGTTCTACGGGTCCTGAGCTATACTCCACCTGGAGTGCGGACTCCGCGTATAATAGCTGGGAAAATTATTTGCACTCCTCAGAAATACAATGATATTTAATATTGCCATTCAAATGTTATATTAATTAGGAGCTAAAGCGTAATAAAATAAGAACATGTGTTTCAGCTGTATTTTTAATTAAGTAAAACCTATTGGACACCTAGCGTATTTGCCACCCATGGCGATTTTTCATAATTTGGCGACTTATGTATATGTATAGTTAATAATTAGCTCTAAGAAAACAGTACTTTATAAGTTTTCTTTGATAAAAACTACGGAACAGCTAGGATAGCTTGCTACCCTAGGATAGCTTACCACCTGTCATTCACCATGATTCAAATAATGAAAAATCGTCATTCACCATGGCGATTTTTCATTATTTGGCGATTTACACATGCTCACAACCTATAATTTCTGCTCATGTAAGGTTCTCGGAAAGCCATTATCCATATTTTCATATACATAATCCTTTGCAGATAGGTGTATTTAGCACCACGAATTATATCATCTCGCCACGTTGGCAAATATCCCAAGTGTAATATAACTGCTACAATGGCATTGTTAACGCCGCCAAATATGTCTACTAGTAGCAAATACTCCAGCTGGACTGAACCGGCTTTAAAATAATCTGGATTTTAATTATTTTTCATTTTCAAGATACTGGGTTCTAGCATTCTGGAACGCAAAGTTTACCCTGCTTGGAAAGATATCATTTTGCCAGATTATTCATAATGCCAAGATGGCACTTTTAAAATCATTTACAATTAGTTATTCTGTTTTGGAAAAACGAATAGTCGCTAGTTCTAAACTCCTATTGTCTAAGCGAACTTACTATTTGAAAATTGTCAACTTTGTGTAACACATTTTGAGTTACTTATTTCATATAGTTTTTATTTTGGCGTAATTCTAACTCATGTTTGTAAATTTCACGCGATTCTAGATACTTGGAAACGCTTTGTTTCAAAGGAATGAATGATTTTATGCCAAATCTGGCAACCATTCGGTTTATTTTTTCAGTTTTTTATTAATATCTTCTAAAATAATTCGATTTTCGAAATTTAAATCAGCTTAGCAGGTTCCTCGGAATTTTTCGAATCTGTGGGCACCTTAGTCGAAACTCAAATCCACACGGTTTAGGAGGAGATACGCTGACAAGCTTTTGGCAGCGGCGGCGACAGCGGCCTTCACTTTTTTTAAGAATAGAGAGATACTTCTTGTCAGATTGGCGCAGCACTGCAAAATATTTCATCTGGCGGTGGTGGAAAATATCAAAGCCGTTTCCAATCTAAATATTTAAATCCTCCATGGTTCAGTCTCGTGAAAAAAACAAAACTGTATAATCAAGAGGAACTATTTAGAATACCTCAAATTGCGAATAGGACGGGTTAAACTGTGCTGCAGAGTTGAATAATTTCACGCAATTTTTAATTTATGACGTCACGTTCTAACCCGGCTAGTGGAGTCTGGTTATTTCGTACAGTAGTTTTCAAACGAAGTAAAGAAAAACTCTCACTTGCAACAGACCTTTATCTAATATATCTTATAAATAAAAATGAAATTCTGTTTGTTTGTTTGTTTGTTTGTTTGTTTGTAGATTTGAGTTGTATACAAATCCACAAAAATGGACCTATCAGCCTGAAATTTTGCACAGATATGTAAAATAATATAGAATAAATCATAGTCCACTTTCAAACTTTGAAAGTCCACCCGTTCCCGGAATTTAAGAGATTTTTTATGTTCTCCATGCAAAAACCTTTCCGTAATTGTAACCCCTGTAGTGAAAAAAGTGTGAAATAAGGATCATGGTTGCCATGTGTGGCGATTTTGCCGAATAAGATGTTTTAAATTCTCAAAGTAAAAATAAAAGAATAATAATGATTTTTTTTGTTAGTTTATATTTGTAAGATTATTAATTTTTTATTATAATATCGCGTGCATGGGAAATCGGAGCAGGAATGAAATGTTTTATACTCAAAACAATAAGAATTGAAGATTTCCGAGGCTAATATGTAATTTTTTTTTAGTTTGGCGAAATAATAAAATGGCTCAAATGCTGATTTTGAGAAAGTGAGTTCTAGCGGTTTGCAGTTTTCGGCTTGGCGCAATTTATTGAGAGCTTAAGGAAATAGATTTTTGAAAGCAAGTGCAAAGGTTTTATTAGAATACAGCGTTAAATTTTAATGATCCGTGAAGAAATAATGCAGTTATTAAGGGATTTCAAGCGATCTATCTTCAGAATTCTCGCCAATTGAGTACGTTGATTTAAGTTGGGGAAATTCCGCCAAATGTCAGAAAATTGAAATCTTCTCATTTAGTACATCGGGTTAACGATGAATAAAACACGTTATAGTTGATAATTTAAAAAAATTCGGTTGTATTAAGGGATTCCCCTTTTGAAATAAATGTGTGCTTTACTTTTTGGCGGCCGAACCATTTCCCATATTGGTTGCTGCTAAGTCAATGCTTCGAATGATTTCCTGAAAAAACTCTTGCAAAATGGCGTATGTTGGCACTTTGGCGAGGCTTAGATTTGAAACTGGATTTTATTTGAGACTGGGATATATAATGATACTGGTTATAGATAAAAATGAATGTTGGTATGTGTGTATGAGGTTGAAAAACTCCAGCACCGTTGCACCATGAAATTTGGTTCACCTAAGTCTTTTATCATTGAGAAGCTTTTTATGCTATCCGTTTTCCTCTAACTTGCCACTAGGTGGCGCAGCAGGACGTCGAATTCTATTCCGTTTAGCCGTTTACTATGCGAATATCGTCCAACTGATTTCGATGAAATTTGGTACACGCGGATATTAGAACACGGAGAATATTTTTCAGTATCCATTTTGCTGTAACTTGCCGCTAAATGGCGCTGCAACACATCAACTTCTATACCGTTCGACCGACCGGCATAAAATTTCTTATTCTTACACATTTCAGCACGAAGAATATATTCTGTGTTCCTTTTGATGTTACTCACCACTAGATGGCACTGCAATGCATTATTATTTTAACTCGCCACTAGATGACGCTGCAGCAGGCCAAATTCTTGACCATTCAAACGGTCGCTATGAAAATCAGTATACATAGCTATTTGAACAATGAGAATATTTTGGCGTTATCCATTTTGCTATAACTCGCCACTTGACGGCACTGTAGCAAATCATTACTTTAATTAACTAGATCGCGCTGCAGTGTATCACTTCTTGACTGTGCAACTAATCGCTATGAAAATAGGTATACATAGATATTTGAACACGGGGAAGAGTTTTGCGCCATCCATTTTCCTATATAATTTGCCACTAGATGTCGCGTCGTCAGGGCTGTCCAGCCGATCGTCCTGAAATTTCGTATTCATCGATATCTGAATGCGAAGAATATTTCCGCCGTATCCGTTTTGCTAAAACTCTCCACTACATTGCGCTACGCCGCATGGCCTTCTGCACCGTACAAACGATTGCCTTGAAATTCGGTATGCATGGTTATTGAACACAATATAAAGCGATATCCATTTTGCTATATCTCTTTATTACAATAAATAGTAATCCCCACAAATCGTAATATCAAAAAGTCCATTCATTCCCGTGCGAAGAACGGGTACTTCAGCTAGTATATATATATATATACCGCCAAAAGTCGTCAAAACTTGGTGACATTTTGCTCTGTTTTTTGGAATACATACGACGGCCGTCGTCAAACCGATACCGAATACTATGTATTATGTTAATAAATATTTTCCAACTAGTGACGACTTTGGAATTTCCCACAATTTTAAAAAATGCAAGTTTCCTTTCGTTATTAAGATTGCTGAAAATCATGGTGTTCAAAAATCACCAAGGGTAGCTCATGCATTAAACAAAGTACTTTTGAATTTTTATAGTAGTAGATTTTTACGTCAAAGCCTTTTAACCTAATTAAATTTCTGACTCCTTTTTAAACTCATGATGTCAAAATGGCGTCATTCACACTTGTGACATCTAGCATGAATTAATGAAAGAAAACGCACGTTATTTTACTTTTCTACAGCTTATGATAATCTAAGAGTTTATTTTTCGCTCGTGGTGTAGTATTTTATCAAAGCTTGGTAACCTAATTAAGATTTCTAATGCAACTTTAAACTCGTGACATCAAAATGACGTCATTTCATTTATGATATACCATTTTCTTTACAGTTATGTCTATCACCATCATATAGATGGTATACCACATGATCACTGTTTTAGACAATCGAAACTTGCAAAAGCTTTTTGAAGGTGAAAATTATCAAAAAATCGAAAAAAATCATCGTGGAACGATTAAGTTTTCAGAATTTTAAAGTTGATTACGGACTATTTTATGTCGTTTTACACGTATGTGCAAAATTTCAAGCCGATCGGTCGAACGGTATGGAAAGAGCTCCCAGACAAACAAACAATCACATTTATATAATAAATAGCATTTTGAAGTAACAACGTTTAGAAATAAGCAGCGTGCACTTTTCGAAGCTAAAATAGTAATGCGATTTTTATTTTTATTTTTTCAGAAAACTGTAAAAAGCTTTCACAGAAATTTTATGCTTTTTTTTCTGTCCGCCCCTCCCTCTCTCTCTCTTTATTGGATAGTTTCACATCCAGATACGAAACACAATCACGCTGTCTTTATCTCTTTGAGACACACCTTGGATATACTCTACTGAAATGTCTGCCACTTTTGCTACTTTATGTCTAATTTGTTACAGGTTACACCTGACGTGCGTTGTGGTAATTGCAAATTTTCATTTCCTTCGATTGCATCGGAATGACGTTTTATATTTTGAATTGTGGACTCGCGTGCCTGTGTGTAATGCATGTATAACGTAGAAGATAAATGGGAAAATTTGTTGAAAATATCATAAAATATCAAAGAAGAAAATTCGAATTTAATTTTTTAAAAAAATGCTTCGAGGTATCTAAGGACTGTACTAGTGAATACCCATGCTATATTTGCAAGACTATGACCAAACTTTTCAACCCTAAGGGACGACAATGAACGCGTTTTACATATTTAAAAAGCGCATTACCCTTCTTCCAGACCAGAGAGGAACATCAATGTGATAAGAATGTTTTGGGCCTTAGCTTTCTTTTCTATTGATTATAATTGGGATTTCAATAGCTTTTGCCCTTTGAGGCGCAACCCTTTCTCTATGCTGAAATAAGGGCAGCCGTTGCCATCGCTCGACTTAACTACCAGCAAGATGGCGGACGATCGAAACGTTCATCGCGTGCCACACATCTAGAGACCTTTTTTTGACGACAGCTGGCTGTGCCGCCGCACAGCCAGCTGTCGTCAAAAAAGGGTCTCTAGATGTGTCGCACGCGATGAACGTTTCGATCGTCCGCCATCTTGCTGGTAGTTAAGTCGAGGCACAGCCAGCTGTCGTCAAAAAAAGGGTCTCTAGATGTGTGGCACGCGATGAACGTTTCGATCGTCCGCCATTTTGCTGGTAGTTAAGTCGAGCGATGGCAACGGGTACCCTTATTTCAGCATTGGGCAATCTATCCAGCTGTTTTCGCATTCTTCCATTTTTTCAGCAGATGTCAGTTCTGTTAAAAATAATCGTGACACTTTTTTTTACGGGAACTGATGTGCTAAAAAGTGAAGGATTCTCGTGAAGCTGTGTCACCCGCAATTAATTTTATAGAAATCAAATCTATTCTTCGTGACTGGCAACAGTCAAAACCTAATAGTTTGGTGTTCCCAGAGCGGGAACACTGCGCGTTAAAGGGTTAAGCCTTCTCTGGACAGCAGGGATCATTTTAGGGGTGGGGGGGATGCACTTAAATTAATCTCCTAATTTCTTAGGAAAGAAACGCACATTTGAATTTTGACTTTTATACAAATAGGTATACCATTCATCCGAATGTGATTACCGAGTAAAGATTTAAAAATTCCTTCATTTCGTGACGACATTTTGCAAGAAAAAAACAACATTATCGCTCTCCGGAGCGAGGAAAAAGTGCAAGTGTGAATGTGAAATGAACGTTTATGGTTCTAACTTTCTATTTGTTGGATTACAATAGCTTTAAACCTTCTCTAAAAATAGTGATCATTTTGCAGAAAAATCTGCTTAAATAGGTCCAGTTTTTATTTTTATTAAACAGATTGAGACGAAAGCATTCATAATGGAAATTTGAAAGTTAAAGGAGAAATATGTGGGATTACCCCTCAAACTGTTTAAACTTAAGAGACTAATATTTTTGTAATTGCCTTTTGGAAATACTCCACACCGTATGATTCGACTGAAATAGGATGATAAAAATATTATTCACGAAAGGAGAAAAGTAAAATATCCCATTTTTGTTTTATTAATCTATAATGCACTCACTTTTTTCCCAATAACGATTCTATCTCGAGTACACATACACACACACAAAAAAAAAAAAAAAAAAAAAATTAGTAGATTCTTTGGAGCTGTTCAGTAAGCGATCCGAATATATCTTCATTAATCATCTCGTATGTAACTTCCAATTGAATACTTTAAATGGCTGTTATTTTCTTTACGTAATTTTTGTATGTTAAAATCTTTTGCTTGTTTCATAAAGAAAAATACATTATTTTAATCAAAGTCGTTTGAAAAAGAGCTGTACAGCTATTGTAGTTAGTCGGGTGGGAGGGGGAGGATCAATATCATTTGAAAGCTATGTTTTAATGGATGTGTTTTATAGAATTTTAACATCAATTTTTCACAAAAAATTATTTTTAATTTTGTCCGAAAAAGAATTTGGCGATAAAAAGATTCAGTATAAAAAACTGACACAAAAAACAGCATTTTGAGTTGTAATTGCTCTAGAAAAACATTTTTAGAAATTATTCATTGTTTAAAGTATTTTTATGCTTATGGATTAATAATGTATTTTATCTTCCTACCTAAATTTTAATTTTTTATAATAATATACATATGCTTATGTTTGGCTTAACTTAAAATTTATCAGCGCAAATCATTCTCTATTTAATCGATTTCTTAAACTATGTTCTCCCCTGATATGAAGTTTCATTGTTCTTCAGTGAAAATGAAGCTAGTTACTGATTCTATACTTATGACACATTTAGCTTCCCTATTAAAAGGATGAACTTAGAACTATGCAAAGTGGTAAAATCGAAATTGGATTTTAACTACATTAGCTAATAAATCAACACATAATCGTCCAAATGGAACCAAAACTTATTTTTAGGGACTTTTGTAGAATACTGATTCTAACAAAAATAAAATCTTTATTGATGTGAAGGAATTGAGTGTTACGAATTGGGTGTACTTTAAAATAGTCCAACAAGCTCGAAAACTGAATATAACACGTCATTCGACTAATCAAAGCACTAATATCTCACAAAAATACATAATTTAATAATACATGCAACAGCAAATCATTAACTATCACAGCAATAGCACTATTCAAATGTGAGTTGTATAGCTCTGCTTTCTATATCCACAGTCTGTTTCAACTGAATTCGCAGCGAGAGAGACTTTCAATTTCTAGATTTCCAAGCAGGACGTAAAGTCATATCTCTCGATTTTTCCCGTACCTTCTTTCCTAACCTATCTTCCCAGAGATCGGCAAAGGTAAACCTAAAGTTTATTGCTTTTCTCCCCCTCATCCCCCGTTGTTTAGAGAGGGGGAGTACAGTTTCACTTAGAGGACGCTCCCTCATACTCTCCCTCCGTTGGAAATAAAAATAATTACTGCTTGCTCGACAATGGTCTTTGAAAGCAGCTACAGAAGCAGAGTTGGGCAAAATACATAAAAAAATGTATTTTCGATGCAAAATACAAATTACATTTATTCAAACACAAAAAATTACAAAATGCTTTCTAAATTGAAAAAATACAAAATACATTTATTTTCTTAATACATACAAAATACGAAATACGTCTAAAACTTCAATTAAGTAAAATTTTCTACAGAAACTTCTAGCTTATTTTATTCCAGTGTATTTTAAGATGAACAAACAAATGTAATAGTAACTTTTTTTTTTTTTTTTACATATACATGAGTTTTTCCTGGAATAAATTGCATCTTAAAAGGCATGAAAGCAAAAATGTGTGACAAGTATTTATTGAACGTTATTTTTCAGTGATAATGAATGGAATTGAAATATAAAATTAAATATATTTCTAAACGAAGATGAGTTGAATTTTATTTCTACTTTAAGAAATATATATATAGCCTTATATAAATAGCACAGTAGTTATGTCACTGAAAATGGTAGACTGCCGAAGAGTGAAGGTCCCGGGATCGGGTCCCATCGAGCAGCTGTCGATCTAACAGTCTGGTTTTTTGGTAGGTTTTTTTCCAGATGTAACGTGAATACGCTTTAGAACCCCTTAGAAAGTTCTCCTACCTAGGCACCTTCCCATCCTTGGCAGATTACCCTAGTATAGCGTTGCCATAATCACGCAAACACAAGATACATTCATATATTACTACAAAAGATTATATTACTAGAAGATTGTGATGGAGGAGTGGAACAATATCAGCCTTGATGTTTTAAGAAAAGGACTTTCATCTTTGAAATCAAGATGCAATATGATGGTTCAAAGAAAGGGCTATCAGACTGAACACATTAGAAAATAAAATTCTTATATTTATTTCTATATATATCTTTTCAAAATCGTTACAAAAATGTGTGAACACCCTCTGCAGGGTACTTCCGGGAAAACCCGAAAAAAAAAAATTGTTGTGGAATATTACTTAAATGAAATTAATTTACGTTCCACAAATCACCTGTGCATGAAGATTTTCTTAACATTAAACTTTTAAACGCCTCTGTCACATTGCTCAAGAGTTCTTTAGAGGAATTGCAAAAAATATTTAACATGAATTTAAGAAAATGCTTTTAAAAAGAATTTAACAGGTTTTTTTTTGTTTTTTTACACTTTTACAATGTTCTATATACGGTTAATGGGACAAATATTTCAGGCTCTACAAATACTCAAGAGAACACATTAAATTACGATATATGTTTCCGAAAAAAAAAAAAAATCTAATTTTCTCTTTTCTCGGACCAAAAGTTTAAATTTTAGAATGTCTAAAACTTTAGAGGATTTTGTCGAACTACTTATTAGTTATTAGCATCAGATATGATATTATTAAATTTATACATTTATGCATAACTTTCAACTATCTTTATAAACTAGGAAAATAAATGTCAATTTATGAAACTAAACTCTTCGAATAATTTGTTGGATTCAATTAAAATATTCAGATAATTCACTTTGATTTTCAGGTAGAAATTAAACCTTCATAATGTGTGAAAGATTATTTTAGTACGTGTTTTGATACTATCTGTGCAGTTTCTAGGACAACTATAAAATGGAAGCGCCATGTCACGTGCTCCGAATACCCAGCCTAAAATAAGATCCTGCGTCCACAACTAAAACGAATAAGTAAATTTTGAGGTAAATATATGCAAATAGTTAACGCAATTTTCTTTTTTCAAATTTCCCTTCTTTTCTTTTATTCCTTCCTTCCTGAGACAGTGAGCGCACGCATTTTAAATTAAAATTAGCGTATTTTAAAATCGTGGAAAAAAAAAGAATAAAATATTAATTTTTTTTTTTCAAAATAAGCGATAATAAGTGCGATACTTCTAGCGTTTTAAAATATTTTTCTAAAGACAAGTTTTAATTATTGCTGCTGATAAAGGAACTCTTATTATACCCTTGCTAGACATCTCCGAATGACACTGGCTGGAGTAATTTATGGGTTGCTATCTTCCCGCTTTTGCCATCCCCACTTTAGAACGGGGGCCATCCTCGTGATATTTTCCGTGAGTCTAGATCAGGGTTGCCAGATCAAAATTTATAAAATTAGCCAAATTGCTTCTGAAAATTAGCCAAAAATAGCCAAACCGGCGATTGCAGCGCCATCTTTTGGATTTTTAATAAAGCTTCGCAGAATTTGAGGTTGGAATAGAGTAGGAACACGTTTTTTACATAAACGGGATTTCGGGGGGAGCGAATTTCTCTCGAAATCTTCTGATTTAAAATAATTTGTTTAAAAATTTAAAGAGAAACTTCTCTTTTCCGCTCTTGAATTCGGTACATATTCAACCCTCAAAGAAAAACAAAATTGGTCATACAATTAGGCAAATGAACAAAATAGGCACCTAATAAATAATCAACAATTCTTCATATTTTGGTGGTGGGATATATATATATATATATATATATCTGCAAGGCAACGGTGTCAGTCCGCCATCGGCGGCGAATTAAAAATAAAAATAGGCAAGCAATAAAATAGGGACGGTAGCAGCATACCCTAACGTCAAAATTTGGAAAGAATGGGGCATCAAATAGGACTGCCCCGGCCAGCAACGCAACAATTCTCGGTCAGATGTCAAGGGTAATGACATAATCTTTATGAACCTGACACATGACCCCACCTTCCTATCTTGTTGGAGTTGGTTGAGGTAACTGAATTTTCCTTCTTGCTAAGGCTAAATAGTTTGAAAATTTCTTCAAAAAACTTATCGAGTCAAACATGCTTAAAAAATGACCAAATTAGATAATATTAGCCAATTTCTAGCAACCATGATAAAAATAGCCAAGAATTAGCCAAAATCAGGTTGGCTATTTTCTTAACAAATTTTCTAGCCAATCGTGATCGAAAATAGCCAAATTGGCTAATATTAGCCAAATCTGGCAACCCTGGTCTAGATCTGGAGGGTCACGCACTGATCGTTCTTGAAAAGGGGGTGAAATTGTTGGCGATCTCTTGGCGTGCCGATGTGTGGGAAGTAACCCTTTCCTAATTGAGATACAGCCGAAAATCTACTATTTTCGAGAACTTTTCTTTTGTCGTAAAAGTTGCCAAATTCTGCGCCAAGCGCCAAAACGGTCGCAAAATTTGTCGCCAAGGTCAAGGGGTACGTTATGGTGTGCAAGGGATTAAGTTTCTTCTTTGATATTTCATGATCCAGTTTTCAGTACTTTGTCACATATTTTTAAAATTAATAAAGTTTTTTTTTGTCCATATTAAACTCAAATACAAAGGGAAAATATAAAATTACCATTTAACTTTCAAAACTGGGGCTCTTTTATATAATTCTATGACTATACGGCTCACTATCTAATATACACATGTTAAATATACAGTGAAACCTCTCTGAGCGGCCACTCCACCGTACCAAGAATATTTGGCCGCTCTGAAAGGTTTTATTTATTTTTATTATTATTATTATTAGGTAACTGCTTATAATGTGTAATATAAGCAAGTCTGACACATTCCTTAATTAAAATGAAATTTAAAACTTATCTTAAGAGAAACTAGTACTTTATTTAATGCTTTCTTACATTTTTTGAAAAAAAGATACAATTTGTGCCTGTTTTAAGTTTTTACTTTTCTCTGAAGCAACCATTCTTTCAAGTTCGTTTTTTACTTTAATGCAGATCATATCTGTTTAACCAGCGAAATTTGAAGTCTTTGGATTCTTTCAAAATAAAATCCTTTTCTTTAATGACTTTCTTCATTTGCATTTTTACGCAGTTAAATAATTCAGCCAGCTTTCTTTCCGATTTGCAACTCAGATCACTGACCAACTAATAAAATGAAACTGGCGTGAACATGGACGTAAATTTCATTTTTGTTCCAATGGACTTCACAAGTTATTCCTGGGTCTTATATTCGACCATGAACTTGACCTTAATTTTTTCTGCTCAAAATTAAAACATGGAGTGAGTAGAATTTAATACACGTAAATTATTATCTAAGAGAAAATTTACAACATGCAATAAAATGAAATGTTTAGGAAAATAAATACCATTTTTTTTGCCAGCACATTATTTAAAACAAAAGATATAGCTTTCTTCGAATAAAACAATTCCCAATAAAAATGCCATCATCAAAACACCTCCCCTCAGGTCTATGTCCTATGCAAATTCCCTAGGATCGGGTTGAGGGAAATCGTGGTGCGGGGGAAAATAGGTGTATATTGAAAAATACCTTTTTTCACCATAAAAAATTATATTTTTCAATATCTTTTTCTATGTAGATATATTTTGACAACATAACGAATACTTTTAATGAAGTTTTAGGATATTTCAATAATATTAATGTGTGCAAAACTTCTTGTTTTTGCTCTAAACATAGTACCTGTTAACAAGTGATTGACAAACTTTCTTCTAGATTCCGTAGAATTAGATAATCATTTACATTTTTATACATAGTATTAGTAGAGAAACTTTAAAGGAGCTGTATTATATAAAAAATAAGAAGACTAAAATCTTAATTTTTTTTTTTAAATTCTTCGAAGGTGGGGTAAAAATAGGGGGTATGGTTAGATTTCCACATGATATTATAGTTCTATATAATAGTTCTGTATGATATTGACATTTCTATTTCCCCTTTAGTTAAATAGTCCTTGAAACAACAGTTAAAATCTTTAATTAACTGTTTATTGTAGAAATGAATTTTCTGGAACCAGTAGCGTACCCAAGATTTTTTTCGCAGATGATTCAAAACTCAAAAAACTAGAATGCAATATAGCTTATAAAAATCGATATATGTGTGTGCGTGTGTATAGTTATATATATATATATATATATATATATGGCAAGGGGTGGGGATGTAACTCCTTTCCTTAACCTACAAGTGCTCGCATGTAAAAATGAATTTTTTAAAAAAATGAAAGAAAAAATAAATTCATAAATCGAATTTGAATTTTTTTTTGCAGTTGGAGAAACACTATTAGAGAAAATATTAAATTTCGCTTAGATGCGTAACTGAACTTTAAATTTTTCAAGGTAAGCTTCCAAATTTGTCCGCAAATACGTAACCTTTTCCATATGTTATGTTTACTTATTTCGGGGGTGGCTACAGCCCCATCAGCCATCCCCTACCTGCACTCCTATGTAGAACAATGTTACATTTGCCATTTACTGAGTGAACCTGAATTTGATAATCGTGGTCATTATTTTTTCAGTTGAATATTTTGGGATATAATCCTTTTATGTGCATCTTTTTCTTGAAGTATATTAAGAAAACGTTGAACTGTGTGTGTGTGTGTGTGTATGTGTGTGTGTGTGTGTGCGTGCGTGTGTGTGTGGGTGGGTGGGTGCCTTTTCTTTCATGATTTTGAACATGACACAACATGAAAATGTCACAGCAGTAAAGTATTTTGATAGCATTGGAAAATAATGATCGATCTATATGTCCAGTGTATGTATTACACATCAATAATTTAATTAACATACATTTAACAGCTTGATTGTAGACATTTAAAAAATCCCCACCTTAATCTTGATTTTCCCACCATTTTCCCCCAGCTGACCTAAAATGGCATTTTAAAAAATAATAACTGCTACTATAATCTTATATTTAAAACTTTCGTTGAATTTATATTTCGTGATACTTAAAATCATACAAATTAGGAAGTTTATCGAGGGCGTCGTAGGCAAATACTAATCATGTATTATTATTATTATTATTTCAAGTCACAAATTTAAGAAGAAATAAAATCATTTCTCTTTCCACAACCTACAGTCTCGTCTTCCTCTCCCTGTTCTCGTTTCCCAAAAGCTGCAGACCAAGAGGCTTACCAAAAAATTTTGGAGACGATAGAAAAATAGAAGTCAGTATCTAATAAAAGTTTCAAAGACAAAAATGAATTCCATTGAAGATAGAGGAAAAAAAGGTATTAAACCTTGAGATTTTTTTTATCGACTTATCCAATGTATGGATTGCTTTTTTCCATCAAAATTTATTTTGGATAGTTAAACTAAAAAAAAAATCTCCGTGGATTGCTTAGAAACGTTCAGCAAACGAGCCATGTATCTCTCCATAAATCATCCATGTGAATGGGAGTAAACTTCCAATTGAATCTTTTTAATGGCTGCTATGTTCTTATCTTTTACGAGTTTTAAGATATAAAAATACTTTTTTCATGGAAAGAAAAAGAACATTACTTCAAACAAAGGATAGAATCATTTGAAGAGAACTAGACATCCATTGTAATAAGTCGGAAACATATATATATATCTTTAAAAATAATTTTAAAATCCAGTCTACATTCAATGAGGGATTATGCGAGTACTAATTGAAGATTAATGTTTGGGTTGCATGTTACAAAATAAATAAAAGAAAATTATATAATGATAGGTAAAACATGCATAAATACAATCGGTACAAGTTATTATTTTCTATTGTTTCTCTGTATGCATTAATAATAGCTTTATCATTCACTTTGCGTTAAAAAAAAATGCTCCAAAGAAGCATCAATCTTAAAGTTTAAAAAAATAAAAAGTTATATTTCAAAAGAGAAATATTTCTGTTTCCTCCATTCTCAGAAAAAAAAAAAAGAATGAAAGAAAACATTTCTTTCATATAAAGCTTTAACTCAATCAGTATTGTATTTTCTGCATGAAAAGATAACAAATATACCGCGGAAAAAAAAAACAGGGTAAATTTACAAAAAATTATTAGAATTTCAGTTCCGAGCAGGGTCTAAAAATTTTGAAATACTCTACGTGTCAGGTGGGGTGCTTTGTTCAAAAAAGATACAATCCCAAGCAATTAGTTTGCATGCACCCCCACACACGACTTTTCAAACAAATACCCTTAACCCATTGAGGAGCAACCCTTTCCAAATGCTGAAAAAGGGCAGCTGTTGCCATCGCTCGACTTAACTACCAGCAAGATGGCGGACGATCGAAACGTTCATCGCGTGCCACAGATCTAGAGACCCTTTTTTGACGGCAGGTGGCTGTGAAAGGGTCTCTAGATCTGTGGCACTCGATGAACATTTCCATTGTCCGCCATCTTGCTGGTAGTTAAGTCAAGCGATGGCAACGGCTGCCCTTTTTTCAGCATTGGGCAATCTATCCAGCTGTTCTCGCATTCTTCCATTTTTCAGCAGATGTCAATGCTGTTAAAATAATCGTGACAATTTTTTTACGGAAAATGACGTGCTAAAAAGTAAAGGATTCCCGCGGAGCTATGTCCCCCGCAACTACTTTTTTAGAAATCAAATCTATTCTTCGTGACTGGCAACAGTCAAAACGTCAGAGTTTGGTGTTCCCAGAGCGGGAGCACTGCGCGTTAAAGGATTAATTGTGAATATAGTATCTACGCCATAGTTGCGTGAATTAATAAGTAACCGATCGAGACATGTCTTTTTTTAATGTTTGCTCTCATATTTCGCATTTTTACGTAGGTGAGCCTACTAAGATTTATCTGTTCCCTGATGTAACCCAAAAGAGCTACAACCCCTCCTCGATATATTTTTTTTTTTTCATCTGCCCCTGGAAATTCGTTTCTGATGTTTGCATGAGTTTTTCTTTTTTCTCTCTTTTTATGTGTAAATATACTCGTACAATATAATTTCAGTAATTCCGCAAATATTTGGCCAATTACTTTAGCCGTTAAGGGGCCATATAAATATTGAAAATTTAAATTATAGGTTATAATTTCATTTTCTAGCATAATGCGGAGAAAGAAATAAAACTAATTTTAAAATACTAATCTTGAAGCAGAAGGTTATTGTCAGGCTCTATAAAAGTCTGTCCGGGGTCAGACGTACTAAATCGTATAAATTTCTAAAAAGCACGTATGCCTACTTTTAAATGTTTCATTATCTAACTAGCAGCGAAACCCGTTGTTGCTCGGGTTAAAATACACCGCATGTTTAATGGTATGAAAGATATTTAAGGATCCATTTTTAACGTAGATATTTTAGATTTCTATCTTAGATATTGAGAGACTTATTCGACCATTAAACATGCGATGGATAGAAAGTATTCCTGCTGATATGGCAACAGACGATAAACATTAAATTTTAATATTTTATTGGAGTTGAAAAACTGTTGTTTAAGTTACTTTGTTAGTGTTTGTCTAAAGTTCATGCTATTTGAATTCGTAGCTTATTGAGCATAAAAAACGAAAGATAATGTTTAATACTAATGAATACACTGAAATGGTGTTACTTTACGGAGAATTTCATCGGAATAAGCTAGAGGCTGCGAAGCAGTATGCTATAAATTTTCCGAATGACAGTCACCCATTACAATTGATCTTCACTCGACCAGACATTTCTAGAACTTTCTGGAACATTCCATATCGATTTTAACAGTTGCACACAATTTGGAACTTTCTACATCATTCCAGAAATTTTTAGAACTTCCTAGAACATTCCATACCGATTTTAGCAGTTGCAGACATTTTGAATCTTTCTAGATCATTCAAGAAATTTTTCGAACTTTCTAGAACATTCTGGATTGTTTTTAACAGTTGCAGAAATTTTGGAACTTTCACACAGGATTCTTCACACAGGACTGAATGGATTCTTTTTTTTAATATTACGGTTTAATGAAATTACTATTTATCATAATAAATAGATATAGCAAAATTGATAGCGCATAAATATTATCCGTGCTCAACAAATATGCATAAAGAATTTCATGACGATCAGTTGAACGGTGAAGAAGATGATTCGGCGCAGCGCCATCAACTGTCGAAGTTTTTGCAAAATGGATAGCATCAAAATATTTTCATGATGAAATATCTATGTGTACCAATTTCATAGCAAACAGTTTAACGGTCAAGGTACGCTGCAGCGCCATCTAGTGTCAAATTAAAGTAATAATGCGCTACTGCGCCATTAAAGTGCGAGTTAAGCAAAATGGATAATGCGAAAATATTATCCGTGTTCAAATGTGTATGCATACCAATTTTCAGAGAGGTTAGTTGAACGATCAAGAAGTTGATTGCTGAAGTGCTATCTAGTGGCGAGTTAAAATAATTAAGTGCTCCAGTCAGGAGCAGATTTTCCGAGTTGGGGGCCTTGGGCAAAAGCTTCATTAGGGGAACATCTTTCGAAAGATTTTTCAAAATTTACAAATTTTTAAACTTAAAGAACAATTTGGGGGCCTGGGCGCTTGCCCCGAATGCCCTCCCGGAAATCAGGACCTGGCTGCAGTACCATCAAGTGGTGAGTACAGCCAAATGAATAATAAAAAAAAATTATTCTCTCTGCTCAAATGTGTATGTATACTAATTTTTAAGGTGATCGGGCGAACGGCTTTGAAGTTGGTGCGCTGCATCGGCATCTAGAGGTAAGTCATATCAAAATAGGTAGCGTAAAAGTTTTCTCCGTGCTCAAATATCTGTGTGTACCAATTTCAACGGTTGAACTGTACAGAAGGCGAGTTATAGCTAAACGGATGCGACGAAAATATTCTTTTTGTTCAAACATGTATGTTTACTAATTTTCATGGCGATGAGTTGAACGGTCCTGAAGTTATTGGTTTGAATTGACATCTAGTAGCAAGTTATAGCAAAATGGATAACGCCAAAATATTCTCCGTGTTCGAATATCTATCAATCCCAGTTTTCATAGCGATCAGTTGAACAGCCTTTATATGCTGCAGCGCCATCAATAGACGAATTAAAGTAAGAAGTTGATACGTTGCAGCACTATCGAGTTAAAGTAATGATGTGCTACAGCACAATGAAGTAGCTATTTATAGCAAAATGGATAACACGAAAATAGTCTCCGTGTTCAAGTATCTAGCTATATCAATTTTCATAGAGATCAATTGTCCGGTCATGAAGTTGGTGCGCTGCATTGCCATCTCATGGCGAGTTAAAGTATTAATGCGCTGCAGTGTCATCTAGTAGTGAGTAACAGTTAAATGAATAGTTAGAATGTATTCTCCGTGCTCAAATGTGTAAGCATAAGAATATTTATGGCGATTGGTTGAACGGTAAGAACGGAATAGAAGTTGATGCGCTGCAGCGCCATCTTGCGGCAAGTTATAGCAAAACGGATAGCGTAAAAATATTCTCCAGGTTTATATATCCATGTGTACCAATTGTTATCAAAATCGGTTGACTGGTATTTTCACAGCAAGCGCTAACACGAAATAGAATTCGGCGTTCTGCAGCGCCATCTAGCGGCAAGTTATCGGAAAATGGATGGTGCAAAAATATTCTACTTCTTCAAATATCACTGTGCACCAATTTCCGTCAAAATCGGTTGAATGGTATTTTCATAGCAAGCAATCGAACGGAATAGAAATCGACGTTCTGAAGCGCCATCTAGCGTCAAGTTACAGCAAAATGGATAGCATAAAAACCTTCTCCGTGTTCAAATATCCATAAATAGCAATTTTCATCAAAATTGGTTGAATGGTATTTTCATAGGAAGTGGTCGAACGGAATAGAATTCAATGTACTGCAGCGCCATCTTGCAGTAAGTCATGACAAAACAGATTGTGTAGAAATATTTTCCGTGCTCAAATATCCATACGTACCAATTTTTGCCAAAATCGGTTGAATGTTATTTTCATAGCAAGAGGGTTGAACGGAATAGAAATCAACGTTCCGGAGCGCCATCTAACGCCAAGTTACAGTAAAATGGATAAAGTAAAAATATTCTACGTCTTCAAATATCCGTGTGTACCAATTTTCATCAAAATCAGTTGAACGATACTTGCGTAGCAAGCGGTCGAACAGAATAGAACTCGACGTTCCGCAGCGCCACCTATGGGCAAGCTAGAGGAAAATGGATAGCATAAAAACCTTCTCCGCGTTCGAATATCCATAAATAGCAATTTTCATCAAAATTGGTTGAATGGTATTTTCATAGAAAGCGGTCCAACGGAATAGAATTCGACGCTCTGCAGCGCCACCTAGCGGCAAGTTATGTCAAAATGGATTACGTAAAAATATTCTCCGTGTGCAAATATCCATACGCACCAATTTTCGTCAAGATACGTTAAACGGTATTTTCATAGCAAGCGGTTGAATGGTATTCTACGTTCTGCAGCGCCACCTAGCGGCGAGCTAGAGTAAAATAGATAGCATAAAAACCTTCTCCGTGACAAAAGACTTAAGTTTACCAAATTTCATGGTGAACGGTCAAACGGTTTGAGTTTTGCAACGTCACACACACACACATACCCGCAAACATTCATTTATATATATATAGATATTGGAGTTGAAAATCAGAAGTTCTCATGAGTTAGAAAAGGACAGATATATATTTTTTCACATTTTCGCCACCCACAACCACCCACTTCCACCCACCGCGACCAAACCCCCTTACTTTCACCGTGAGGCCAAGGGGTATTTACCACCCCAACGGGAAGTTCATTCGAGTTGGTGGTGATAGAGAAAACCCTGTCTTTACAAACGAACATTAGCATTTTATATACACTCATGTCCATAAATTAAGGATAATTCAGAATCACACAGAAATTGATCTCTAAAATAAAAATTTCACCTGTGGAATGATCACACACATCTTGAAGAAGAATATGCAAATTACAGGAAACCACCAGATGGCGTGGATGGTACGTCACAATGACGAGAGTGTAAGAGAGGGGTATATAAGGAATGGTGGCAAAGAAGTAAAATTGTTCACAAGCGCCGTGAAAGCCTTTCAGTGCAAAAACCGCATAGTTATGGCACAAAGGAGGCATTTGGATGATGTTTTACGTGGCAGAATTATCGGACGACTGGAATGTGGACGTACCCAGCTGGAAGTATCCGAGGAACTTGGAATCGCCCAGAGTGTCATCTCCAGGCTTTGGCAACGATTCCAAGATGATGGTAATGTGAGTAGACGTTACAGCACAGGTCGCCCCCGAGTTACAACGCTGAATGAGGACCGCTATTTGGCAGTTACTGCCAAAAGAAACAGACGGAGTACAGCATCAGACCTGTCTCGTCAGCTCTCTTCAGCTACCGGTACGACAGTTTCAAGGCAGACCGTGTACAGACGCTTAGGGCACATTGGTCTATATGCTCGTAGGCCTGTCAGATGTGTTCCACTTACCGCAACTCACTGTCGCTTTCGATTAACCTGGAGTAGAGAGCATGCATTGTGGACACCGCAACAGTGGTCTTGTGTGATGTTTTCCGACGAGTCCAGGTTTAGTTTGGAGTCTGATTCTCGCAGGACATTCATCTGGAGAGCGCCAGGTACCCGTTACCACCAAGAGAACACCACTGAAAGACACCGTTACGGTGATGCAGGATGGCTCGTTTGGGGAGGAATTATTCTTGGTTCCAGAACTGACCTGCATGTTCAGAGTGTAACGATGACAGGCCACATCTATCGGGATGTCATTCTGGAACAACATGTACGTTTGTTTCGGGGCGCCATGGGTGCTGAATTTGTGTTTATGGATGACAACGCCCGTCCTCACCGTGCAAACATTGAAGACGAATGCCTTCAATCGGAGGATATCACCCATATGCATTGGCCAGCATACTCACCGGACTTGAATCCAATAGAGCATGTGTGGGATATGCTTGGCCAACGAATTGCAGCCCGTCAACCCCCTCCCACCTGTCTACCGGAACTTCGGAGTGCATTGCTTGATGAGTGGTGTAATACTCCCCAAGATCAGATTGATCATTTGATACTCAGCATGCCTAGGCGTTGTCAGGCCTGTATTGCATCGTCCGGGAGACATACTCCGTATTAACCATCCTACTAACCATGTTATACTAATTTTTTGTAAATAGGTTCTTTTTTTAAATTTGGTCAAGGGAGTAAAACTTGCAATTTTTATTAATTATGTCAAACATATAGCATCTTTTTTGCTCTTTACTTTTAGTTTAATAAATAGACTTTACAAATAAGTCAAATTTGTTTTGCTTCTTTCTCTTTCTTTGCCTGAACTTCATTATCCTTAATTTATGGACCTGAGTGTATATATTAAGATTAAGATTTAATGTTTAATGAAATGTTTTATTCTCCTGTTTTTCTATCTTAAGTTTTTTAACACCAGTTTATTTTTTAAAAAAACTCTATTTTCAGTATAAGCTATATTTCTATGTTAATTTATTGGATATACACAGTTTTCTTGGGGGGTGGGGTTACGACTACTGCAACCCATATGTATGTATACGTGTGTGTGATAAGAGAGTGAAGCATATACATTTTGTATGGCGAAAAATTCCTCATGGGGGATTGTGCCCCCCCTGCCCCCCCTCCTTGTCTACGCCACTGCACACAGTTAAACGTTAATCTTCTTTATTACAACCTACAATCGTAAAATAGTTGATGAAATTGCTAATGAATATCACAAGGCTCAAGACCATTTACATTAATTTTTATCAAATTCATTTTGTATACAACCCTATTTCGCATCTCAAAAAGCGCGCTAACTTTAAACAGCTGTAAGTCGGTGAATTTTGGTCGTAGAAGGATGATTTTTTTTTATCGTGAGTGGAATTCTAATTTCTTAAAAGTAAATTCTCTAATTTCTTAAAATAGTACAAAACTGTGTACTGTACGACAGCTGGCTGTGCGGCACAGCCAGCTGCGTCAAAAAAGGGTCTCTAGATCTGTGGCACGCGATGAACGTTTCGATCGTCCGCCATCTTGCTGGTAGTTAAGTTGAGCGATGGCAACGGCTGCCCTTTTTTCAGCATTGGGAAAGGGTTGCACCTCAAAGGGTTAAAATACTGTAATTTTATGTCAGAATAATTAAAATGTCCTACAAAATGACGTGCGAAAGTTTTTCAAGTGCGTTTCCTCTTCTTCGTCTCTGCATCTTTTTCGCAGTTTGAATTTGAGTTATTGTATACATAGCTCTAAGAAAAACCAATCTTCAGACTTTTTCCAGCAAAACCCCACCTACCCGACTCCTATCTAAAAGTGCCAGTACTTTGATGCTATGATGATTCAATTTGTCTTTCTATTTTCAGATCCACCTACGCATTTGAAATAAAAGTTATCTTGGAGCCTAGAGCATAATAAATTCCTGTAAAAGCATGATTGTCATCAGTGTAGGTGGAAAATCACTTTTGAAATGATTATTTTGTTTTTATTCACATTTCATTAAAACGATTTAATTATTCTGACAAATTTCTTCTGATGTTAGTTTTAGAGAGAAGCTTAGATTTTTTTTAAGTACTGAAATGATGAAATATTCTTTAAAGTAATTCGTAATATTAAAGGTATTTGTCCTTAAATACACTTATACTAATTTCGTAAAAGGGAAATTTCTTTAATAGATATTTTCTACGATTCATGGAAAGTCACAGTTATTGGAAAGTGCTACAATAGTCCGTCGATATTTAAAGTGAACTTTATTTACAGTATGTACATATCAAAATATATTTACATTTAATTTAGCACAATAGCTAATCAATTTGACGAATTAACTGGGCTTCTATTGCCCCTACAAATCTGCTGACCATACAGCACGAAATCCAAAGCGAAGAAAAAAAGATAGGGAGAAAGTATGTAAACACAGGAGGCGTTCTAGTCTTGGCGCGTTATCGCCCAAGCAGTTGCATTTTAGGACGTAACATCCCGGCCTCCGTTGAATGTTTTCATTCAACAATTTTATAATATAAAACAATTAGCACAATTAAAATATAATGAATAAAATAATCAGAAATACAAAATAAGAAAGTACAAACAGTGAAAAATAATAATGAATAAGTACCACAAGTATAATAAAATGAATAACATGAAAATTACAGTCCTTAATTATCTGTGTTGACAGGAAGAATACATATCTTGGATATTGACCTTGTTAATATACCACATGGAGTACGTACTTTAACTACTCTTACACATCCGTCAGGTCCCTGAATTGCATCTGTAATTCTGCCAAGAACCCATTTACATTTTGAAAGATTGTCTTCCTTTAAAATGACCATCATACCCGTTTTTACATTATTTTTTAACACTTGCCACTTTTGACGTTGTTGGAAGTGACTCAAGTAATCTATACTCCATCTTTTCCAAATGATTTGAGTTAATTTTTCTATACGTTTCCACCTAGAAAGACGATTTTCAGGTACATTTACAATGTCTGGTTCTGCTACCGTATTTATGGGTCATCCTATTAGAAAATGTCCGGGGTTTAAAACCTCCAGATCATTAACATCCGATGACATTGGTGTCAGCGGTCTAGAATTTAGAATCCCTTCAATTTCTGCAATTACCGTATTAAATTCTTCATAGTTCAATTTAGCATTTCCCACGGCCCTCCTCAAATAATGTTTAAACGACTTAACGCCTGCTTCCCACAGCCCGCCAAAATTTGGAGCTCCAGGAGGAATAAACTTCCAATTGATTCCATCTGACGCAAGGAAATTTCCTAACAACACATCACGATGAATTATCAAGCCATGAAGGCGCTTAAGCTCCGAGTGGGCTCCCACAAAATTGGTAGCATTATCAGAGAATAAGGTGTGGCATTTACCTCTTCTAGCGAAAAATCTTTTCAATGTTGATATAAATGCCTCAGATGAGAGGTCACTTACCATTTCTATGTGAATAGCCTTTGTGACCATGCAAACAAAAATTGCGATGTAAACTTTATGAAGAATCCCCTTTCTTTGGTTTCTATATTTAATATAGAATGGGCCTGCAAAATCAACCCCAGTGTTTGTAAAGGCAGGACTAGCAGTAACTCTTTCAGGAGGGGGGTTTCCCATTAGCTGATCTACAGTAACTGGTCTGTTTTTAACGCATATGACACAATTATGAACAATTTTTCGAGTCAAATTCCTTCCATTAATAGGCCAAAATTTTTGTCTAGTGTAGAACAAAAGGGATTGTGGGCCAGAATGAAGATATTTTTTGTGATAAAATTCTAAGATTAAACAAGTTACCTTATTTTTTGCCGGAAGAATAATTTGATGTTTTTGATCAAAACTAACCCTTGAATTTTGAAGTCGACCACCGACTCTAAGTAACCCGTTCTCGTCAATAAAAGGATTTAAGGTTTTCAAAGAACTTTTACCTGGAAGAGGTTTCCCTTCTTTTATTACGTTATACTCTTTATTAAAACTGCCCTTTTGGACCCATCTCAGAACAGTCTGTTCTGCCCTTAACAGCTCCTTACTGGAAATGGGACCTGTAAGATTTCCTTTTCTACAATTTCCGATGAACCTATAAAGAAAACTAATAATTCTTATTAATTTCATATAGTTATTAGTAAAAGAAATAAGATCTGATAACACTGGATTATCCACAGTAGAAGCTAAGCTAATGTTCATTGGTTTTTTAAGTTCACAGTTATATTCACTGGTGTCTGTAACGCATTCTAAATTATAATCTTCTTGCGAATCCGTGAAGTTTGAGAGAAAGGCTGGACCTTTCCACCACAAGTCTTGGGTCTTCATCTGATCAGGAGCAAGGCCTCGCGAAACGAGATCGGCAGGATTGTCAGCTGAAGGCACATGTCTCCACAGATAGTCCTTTGTCAGTTCTTGAATCGTCGAAACTCGATTGCCGACAAATGTTTTCAACTCATGAGGCGACCTTTTCAACCATGCGAGAACGATAGTTGAATCTGTCCATAGAACTGTCGTACAGACCTTAATATTTAAGGCTTTAACTACCTTTCGAGTAAGATGCGACAGTAGATGTGCCGCAAGAAGCTCAAGACGAGGAATTGAAACCGGCTTAATTGGTGCAACTCTTGATTTGCTGCAAAGAAGGTGAACAAAACTTGTTCCATTTCCTTGCTTCCACTGAGCATAAATAGCAGCTCCAAAGGCTATGCTTGATGCATCCGCAAATCCGTGTAAAATAATACTGTCATCATTAGGAAAATATCTTGGTATGCTAAGATTTTCAATACTCTTAAGTTGAGACACGAATTCTAACCATTTTCCTTTAACGTCTTCCGGTAGAGGTGAATCCCAATTCAAATGTAGAAGCCAGAGGCATTGCATGAACACCTTAGCTCTAGTCACAACTGGACCAATCAAACCTAAGGGGTCAAAAATCTTCGAAATGTCCGAGAGAACAGTTCTTTTAGTGTATGTCCCTTGTTGTTGAATCTTTACCTTAAAGGTAAAACAGTCGTCTTGAGGGTTCCACAGCACTCCTAAAGCCTTAACAGATTTCACTTGGTTCGAGTCATCGAAAGCATAATTTTCATTACTTGAAATACTGCGGAGGAGATCGACATTATTTGAACTCCATTTATGAAGATACATTTTTCCGCGCTCTAGTAACTGAACTAACTGGTCTTGTAAATTCTTTGCACCTTCTAAATCACTAGATCCCGTAAGGATATCGTCTATGTAGAAATCTTCTCGTCCAACAGCCGCTGCTTCAGGAAATGATTCTTCTTCATCATCAAACAGCTGTTTCAATGTTCTTGTTGCTAGATAAGGGGCGTTTGTTGTGCCATAAGTAATAGTGCAAAGTTGGTATGCTTTAACTGGTTGGGATTCGCCTTCCTTCCATAAAATTCGAAGTAAATCTCTTTGCGATGGATGAATTAGAATTTGGCGGTACATCATTCTAATATCTGCTGTAAAGGCATACGCATGTTTTCTGAAACGAAGCATTATTGAAAACAGATCTTGCTGGGGTATTTTCCCATTTTTCTGGAGCTGATTTAAAGAAACACCAGTAGATGTTTTAGCAGAACCGTTAAACACTACTCTTAACTTTGTTGATGTATTATTCGGACGATAGATTCCGTGATGAGGAAAATAGTAGCTAACATCTGGTTCTCGATCGTTGGGAGCTTCCACCATATGCCCCAATTCCCGATATTCTTTCATAAATTCTGTGTATAGGGACTGCAAGTTAGGATCTCGATTTAACCTTTTCCATAGCGATTCTAATCGAGCAGCCGCTATTTCTCTTGAATTCCCCAAAACCTCGTCCGTTTTCAAGGGCATTTGAACCATATATCGTCCATCTGCCATTCTGTAATGCGTTTCCATAAAATGCCTTTCGCATTCCTTCTCTTCGTCACTTAAAATAGGTATAGACTCATCAATTGTTTCAATTTCAAAAAACCTTTTAAGTGAGTCGTCAATGCTATCAGATTCCTGTAATAACCCACAATAATAATCGCTGGTCTCGGTTGAAATGTCATTTGAGCCGCTAACGATAAAACCGAAAACACTGTCTTGAAGAATTAAGCTAGAGTCCCTAAGTTTCAATTTTTCTGATTTCAATATATCAAAAAATAATTGTGCCCCAAGTAAACCATCGATTTTTCCGGGTTTATAAAATACCGGATCTGCTAAATTTACACCACTAGGCAATTTTCTAAAATCAATATTTAAATGCCTTGCGGGCGTTATGTTTGTGATTTTTGGTACAATGAGAAAGTCTGAAACCCTAACGAAATCGTAAGGCGAGTTAGAAATTTCAACGCGTACCTTCGATTTAATCGGAATGACAGTTCCATTTAATCCTGCGATTGGCATATTTATTTTTTCTTGTTTCAAACTCAGCAAATTGGCGGTGTCTCTGCATAAAACATTCACCATACTACCAGAGTCTAGCAAAAACCGTAAGGGTTGTCTCTTTCCAGCTGCATTGTTCACATAAATCACAGCTGTGGCCAAAATAACAGTCTGAGGGTTATCAGGAGAGCAGCTTGTGCTAGCACAGACAGATAGTGGGGGCTCTTCAAGGGGCTGATCCTCCAAAGCGCCGGAACGCTTGCAGTCATTTTCGCGTGATTCCGAAAATTCGTTTTTCTTTTTTTTCTGTATTGGATGCGTAATGCAAAAGTGAATTATGGGGGTTGCCACATAGCTTACAGTTATATTTAAATTTGCATTCTACCACTTTATGTGAGGGGGTTAAACATTTTATACACAAGGAATGCTTTTTTACAGAAAATCTCTCAGCTACTGGTAATTTTTTGAATCTGTCGCAACGATAGATTGGGTGGGTTTGATTGCAAACCACACATACATGTGACACATTAGAATTATGCATTAACAATGTTTTAGCACGAAATTTCTGATTTGAATTACTATTAGATAATTTAGGTTGTGAGACTTTATAATTAAAATAATTTGTTTTCTGTAAAGCTTCTAATATACGTGTTCGCTCTTCCAGAAAATTTAAGAACGTTTCGAAATTTGGCACATCATTTGTTTTAAGAGTAAATTCAAATTCCTTTCTGGTGTCCTGATCAATTTTCTGCAGCAAAATATTAAGTAACAAAACATCAGCCAAATCATTCCTTTCAAAATTTAGCAGTTTTAATGCGCGGAGATTTCCTCTTATATTATCTAGCAATACTCGTAATTGAGCTGGATTTTCCTGAACCTTCGGATAATTTAATATATTCGATATATGTGCATTTACGACAACCCTTTTATTTTGATATCTATCTTCTAGAGCAGAAAGGAGAGATTCAAATGTATCTTCAAGAGTTTCTATTAATTTTACATCACCTCTGAGTGAAGCTTTTAAGTAGAATAGCTTCTGAACGTCGGTTAATTGCTCATTTTTTCCAATAATAGACATAAATTGATCCTTAAAGCTTTGAAATTCCTGTACCTTTCCTGAAAAGGTCGGGAGAGGAATCTCAGGCAAACGATACTTAATTTCATTTGAACTAGTAAGTTTATTTTCATGGTTTCCAATACTAGATACTTTAAGATTAGAGATAAGTATTTTCAGACTTACCTCTAAATCTTCGTTCTCTATTTCTATTGTTTCGACGTCGGCTAAGTCCTTCGAAGGGTCAACTGCTTCCGGAAGTTGAAAGTAACTATATATTTTGATATGTACATACTGTAAATAAAGTTCACTTTAAATATCGACGGACTATTGTAGCACTTTCCATTATGGTCCGTCGAGCGCAGTGCTAACCAGCTTCCTACGGATATTTAGTTCATATATTGCGAATTATAATTGTAATTCTTTAAGGCTGTCTTTAATTTCACGAATTGTATCCAACTTCGATTTCAATTCGATTTCATCTTTGTTAACATCCAAGGAGGGTCTATAAGAGTGGACGAAAGTTTTTAAGCGAGTCGATTTCGCTTGTAAACTGTCCTTTTTTCTATTTAAAGCGACGAGAGCTTTATTAGCCATAAGTGACCGATTATATTCCAATATTTGCAGCTACAACCAGGCTCAATTACAAATACCTATAACTACGATAATAACTATAATTCGCAATATATGAACTAAATATCCGTAGGAAGCTGGTTAGCACTCCGGCTCGACGGACCATAATGGAAAGTGCTACAATAGTCCGTCGATATTTAAAGTGAACTTTATTTACAGTATGTACATATCAAAATATATTTACATTTAATTTAGCACAATAGCTAATCAATTTGACGAATTAACTAGGCTTCTATTGCCCCTACAAATCTGCTGACCATACAGCACGAAATCCAAAGTAGAGATGGCCAATGATTCGATGAGTCGAATCAGTGATTCGAATCTTGGTACTGAGTGGCTCAGTCTTTACACTCACTCTCTACTGATTCGAATCTCAAGCCCTTAAGGGAAATACATTCTAAGTGCGAAGGGAAGAAAAACTTATTTTCCCTTTGCCGTTCCCAGGGATTTTCCCTTACTCTTTCAACTCTTTTCGACTCTTTACGACTCCTTTCGGCTCTTTTCGACTCTTTTCGACTCTGAGTCGATAGATGATTTGAAACAGTAAATGAGTGAGTGTGGGTGAGTTGGTCACTGAGTTGGTGCAGCAACGAATCTTTACTGATTCAGTGTTTCGCTCTGTTTCGGTGATTGTATACTATCGTTGAGATTCGTTAGTTTTTCGAATCTTCTATCGACTCAGAGTCGAAAGGAGCCGAAAAGAGTTGAAAGGATGTTTCATTTAATTGGAGGGGTTTTTTCGAATCTTCTATCGACTCAGAGTCGAAAGGAGTCGAAAAGAGTTGAAAGGATGTTTCATTTAATTGAAGTTTTTTTTTCGAATCTTTGGTGTTTCATTTGTTGGTTGGTGGTCGGATTTTAAAGTTTTATCTGTCTGTGGGTGTGGAGTGGGTCGAACATCGTTTGCTTTTGGCGGGGGGCATAGGCGTTACTTCCTAAGGGCAAGAGGGGTCAATCTCCCCCCCGAAAAAAAAAATTAAGAAAATCCCTATTTCCAACTTGTCTGACTGATTTAATATTTGTTTAAAATTTAATGAAACATCCCTTTTCTACTTTTAAATGTCCCCCTGCCCCCACCCTCAAAAAAAAAAAAAAAAAAAAAAAACGGAACGTTAAGTTTACATGGTGGCGGATTTTCATGTGAAGGGAAATAGAATGAAATAAAGTTAGGATTGTGCTTGTCACTTTTAATTAAGGATACAGGGGCGGTATTAAGCGCTCTCACAAAAGGACTTTGTAGTAAGCAAAATAACATTTCGCTTTATTGCAGCAGATTTCGTTTTTTTTTTTTTACCTTGTTTTTCGTTTAAGGGGAATGATTTTATTTTCTTTCGTAATTCAGAGAAATACAAAATAGGGTCTAAAGCAGTGGCGTAGTTAGTGTTATTGACAGTGGCGTAGCCAGGATTTTATTTCGGGGTGGACTGGGTATCAAATTTAAAGATAAAGTTCAATTGTAAGCTAAGTAAAGGGTCCCATTTTCTTTCGGGGGGGGGGCAGTAGGCCCTCAGTAGGACTGGGCCAAAAATCGATAAATATCGACATATCGGTTTTATCTCAACATCAAATATCCGATATTCCCATTTTCATTTCAGTGAAATCTCGAATTCGATAAAGGTCAAAAATACAGGCCGGTCAGGGGCGTAGCCAGAAATTTTTCATGGGGGGGGGGGGTTATGACTACTGCAACTCATATATATGTATACGTGTGTATGATAATGTAGTGAAGAATATACATTTTGTATGGCAAAAAATTCCTCTTGGGGGGTTATGACCCCCCCTAACCCCCCCCCTTGGCTACGCCTCTGAGGCCGGCGATAAGAAAATCCTGAGATCAATACCAGCTTGTGATGCTTTTGCTACTGCTTTCTCTCTTGATGACGATGCCGGATCGCGGAAAAAACAGCTCCATGGTTTATTAGTCTAATTACCATAATTAATTAACGTATATCTCGGAACCTATCCACCCGAGCGCGTTTTTATTGATTCTCGACCCCCCCTAGACTCAACACTCCATCGATACTTAAAATTTCGAATGCTTTGACACCAAACTTAACCTTTTAATATTACAGGCCCAGGGGGTCATACGAAGCTCCCCTATATTTTCAATTTGGGCATTTTAAACACTAGCCTCCTCCGGCGGCATCTCCAAAGTCTGGTAACCATCCCAGAGCCAATTTCTACATGTTTGCAGTCCTTTTAAGCCTCAATCATGGTTAATTAGTCTAATTACCATAATTAATTAAAGTATATCTCGGAAACTATCCATCGGAGCGCGTTTTTATTGATTCTCGACCCCCCCTTAGGAACTCCCATCGATACATAAAATTTCGAATACTTTGACACCAAACTTAACCTTTTAATCTTACAGGCCCAGGGGGTCATACGAAGCTCCCCTGTATTTTCATTTCGGGCAGTTTAAACACTAGTTTTACTGGAGCAAGGAGTGAGAGATGCTAACTGCCCGAGAACTCAGCGGAGAAGAAACCCGATGAATGGGTGAAGGGTGTTTAAATAGTACGGCATTCGGCGCAGAGAGAGGGAAAATTTCTTTAGTTGTTTTATTGAATCAAGATTCGAATCACTGATTCGAATCATCGAAGCAATGAGTGAGTCGAGATTCGAATCAGTAAAATGAGTCGAACAGCCCATCTCTAGCTCAGTGCCTGTTCTTCGAACGGATAAAAGCATACATTTTTCTAACACACGCGGTTAAAGTTAAGCAGAACTGACAGTATGATCGTAACTACTTGTGACAAAATAGACTAAAAAAATAAAAAAGTTCAGGCAGTCCTTTCTGTTGAAATAGTTGTAAGACGACCTTGAAAAGTATAGTAAATAGAACTCTTAAGAAATATTTATTAACGTGGTATATTGAATTCATATTATCCTAACAAATCTACTAATACTACTACTTACTTGTATATTACTTATATTGTGAATGTGCGGTAGAACCCCTTAAAAAGATCTCGGACTCCGACCAAGATATCCCGCCTCATCTTCGGCAGATAGCTCTTGTGTGGCTTTGACATAAAAAAAACATAACCTAACCTAAATTAATTATATTACTACAATCTCTCTACATCTTCGTTTCTCCCTCTTTACTGCTCCATTTAAAGAAAAAGCTTAGATATTTGCCTCCAATGGGGACTTTAAGTTCTTTGGTGATTCTTTGCAATTTAAAGGTTATGGTTCAGAAATTTAAAGGAAAAAATCTAACGGCAAATGAAATTTCTGGTACTTTTCTTTTTAGCTTCCCTTCCTGTACACTGAAGATATACAACACTGAATATACTACCTAATTTGTCAAACCTTTTTAGTACAGTTAGTTATAAATGATAAATGTGGATTAGCACTACGAACAGGGCCGGTTTTACCATTAAGCGAACCTAGGCGACCGCCTAGAGCCGCCAATCAAATAATCTTTAAACAATAAAAATTTAAATGCTTTTTTTTTCAATTTTTCTATTTCCCAGCTTTAGACTTACTTGTACTACTGATTCCTGAATCAGTAGTCCTGATTCCTGACTGATTTCTGAAAGAAATCTCTTAAACGATCCCGAAATAATTTGCATCCTCCACAAGTTTTCTACCTAGGTTTCCTTTAGTCGGTGCATCTCTAATACAGAACACAGATACTCTCAACAAATAACACCTCTTTAAAAACTTGTTAATGATGCTATCAAGAGCTTGTGATTTTCGGCCTATTCAGTTGATTGGTTGTATTTCAAAATTTAAAGTTTTACATCCTACGCACGAGACTTTATGAATTTGTTTCCTATTCCCTCTCTTTTTCTAAGGTCGGATAAAGCGGAATTCTGTTCCAAATAAACTAAGTATATCATTCTTATGTAACAGCGTTTGTTTCAGTTCTTTAAGATTTGGTCCGAATAAACGGCTGGTGCAATAATCGGAATCGACTGTACTGAGAATTTTATTAACTATACCAATGATTGTTGCACCTGCTGAAAGCAGCTTTTCAAAACTAAATCTGATTAAAACATATTTAAGATCAACTATGTCCCAAGAAAGGTTAGTTGGACTGTCTAATATCAATAGAAAATGATATTGAGCGTTCACTCAATTATACTGATTTAATTGATGAAGATGCAAACAGAAAGACCCGTAGAATTCCATGTTAAAATATGGCACTATTCAATCTTCTAACGACGATTTAATAGATTATTGTGTTTTTGATTCTTCAGTTGAGTTCAGGGAAGAGGCTGGTACCTGGATTTTAAAAAAAGCACCCTGAATGATGAAGCTGTAAGATAAAACTCCAGGTAGGTTAAAATGTCGGTAAAAGCCTGTTACTAAGATGAATTTATTTTAGCATATCAATTATATGATTAATATTGATATTTAGCATATCAATTATATGAGGATTTTTAATATACAGTTCCAAAGTTGTTGAAAAGGGGACAAAAAATATTTAAATAAAATACTAAGCTCATATTTCAATCGTAAGTTCAAGGTAAGTTACTTTTACCTAAAGCATTTATTTGTTGAACTAGCCGCCTTCGGCGACCAGTTTTGGCCGTCGATGGCCGCTTCGCGTCTAAAATGTGTAACCTAGAGCACAGTGGCTGCTTCGGGACAGGCTTGTGCAACCTACGGCTCACGATCCTCTTCGCGAACGAAATTTGTAACCTGCGGGTCGTCCGCCGGCTAGCAATTATAGATTTACGACAAAAGTAAAATAAACAACACCAAATTAACCTAAATAAAAGCTATGAAATCCAACAACGTTGAAATCAAAATCCATTCGGTTAAACGAATTCAAAATTAAACACTTAAGACAAAAACATATATCACCAAAAACAATCTAAAGCACTCAATTAAACACTTCAACAAACGCTTATGCATTTATGACAAAAATAAAACCGATGCTCCAAAACAATCGAAATATAATTTACGATCCAACAACGTTGAAATAAATGCATCCGTTTAAACGAATTCAAAATTAAGCAAACGCTGTCACCAAAACAATCTGAAACACTCACACACTTTAAAAATAGGATTTCACAATTGTCACGTCGTTAACGTTTAAAAACACTCGGCTGAGATCAATGAAAAAAAAAAAAAAAAAAAAAACATGATTTCCACAACAACAAATACGTTTTTCTCATCTCAAAGAGTGTTGCCAATTTCTAAAAAAAAATTCCTACATACAGATGTTAAGTGTTGTGCAATCAAAATTTTACACATTGTCAATAAATTTTTCCAAAATCTATCAAATTTTTCAGTTAAAGTAAGGTGACCATATTTTTGAAGGTAAAAATAAGGGCATGTCCCCAAATTTGAAACACAATTGGGGGACATTTTCTAATTAATGAAATAATTAACAGTAATCCAATTAAAAGACATTGTCATAATTAAAAATTGTCCCAATTGCTTTTTTTCATTGTGAGGACAAATCGCAAAAAAACACAGAAATTGGGGACTGTCCCAGAAGAACTTCACGCACAGGGAGTATTTTCGCCAGTATATGACGCCATCTAATCGAGCTACGCCAGGGATTATGTTCCGTGATTTTTTTTCAAAGATTCAAGGAATGATTCCACACGCGCGGCTTCGCGACGGAGTTAAAATAATTCATAGATGTCGTCACCTCTCGTCGATCTTGTTCATCGATCTTTGCTTCCCTTGTGTTTACTTTTTCAAGGCGTGATATCTCGCTAGATATTTAGAGTTGAAATTACCTGCAGCTTTGAAAAGGGTTGATTTTTTAGAGATCTTTCGAACTGTACAAAAAGTTTTTCCTTTTAATTTGAGATAAAAATGTCGCGTAGTCGTAAAACTGACTGACACAGTTAACAGAGGCACGAAGTCCACCTTACTGTTCGACAATTTTTTAAAGTGAATTTTTACGGGCCAGCGATGCTGTACTGCTTGTCGGCTTGTAATTATAGATTTACGAGAAAAAGAAAATAACCGACACCAAATTAACCTAAATAAAAGCTATAATCCAACAACTTTGAAATCAAAATCCATTAAAATAAGTTTTCACGAAAACACTTCATTTAAGCACTTTTAATGCTTAAAACCACTGCGGTTTTTGAACTGAAGAGAGCCAATGATAACTTGCTAAGAAGTTTTAAAAAAAGCTTCCCACAACAATGAATTCAAAATTAAACAAACACATCTGGATTTACGACAAAAGCAAAACAAATGTCCCAAAACAATCTAAATAAAAGTTACGATCCAACAACGTTGAAATCAAAATTCATCCGGTTAAACGAATTCAAAATAAACGGTTATAACAAAAACAAAATAAACAATCTAAAACACTTTTAAAATGCGATTTCACAAAATTTCAGGCCGTTAACATTTAAAAACACTCCGGTGAGAGCAATGAAAAAAAAAAAAAAAAAAAGCGTGACTTCCAAAAACAATAACAATATTCATTTACGTTGCCAATTTCTATAAAAGAATTCCTACAAACGGATGTTTACGTGTTGTGCCAAGGCTAAACTTGATGGCTAAACTTGTGAAGTATGTCTTTCCAGGTGGAGTACAGTTATGCAGTTTAGCCTTGGTTGTGGAAACAAAATTTTACGCATTCTAAATAAATTTGCCCAAATCAATCAAAATTTTTCAGTTAAATAGAACTTAAATAAGGAGTATGACGTCTCTGTCACGTCATCTAATCGATCTACGCCAGAGATTATGTTCCGCGATTTTTTTTTTCAAGATTCGAGGAATGGATCATTTGCTTCCATTCTGTGTTTACTTTTTCAAGGCGTGATATCTCGCTAGATATTTAGATTTCGAAGAAGCTGCAAGTTTAAGAAAGGTAAATATTTTAGAGATCTTTCGAACTGTATAAAAAGAATTTGCTGTTAGTTCGCGATAAAAATGTCGTTTTTATCAAAATTTCAACATGGCGACAGATGCACCGGGGCGATGAGTCGAACCCGGCTGCGTTACGTACAGAACTTTTATTATTTAAGATTATTATTATTTCATTGTTTCATTTTTTTCTTCTTTTGTAACTCTCTTTATCACGTTTCTTTTTACCCTCCATATTACTTGAATTTTCATTTGTAGCATCAAATAAATTTTTAAGGGATTTTTATAAATACTTTTAAATGCACTAAACGATAAATACATTCTAAATAAGTATAGGAAAATAAACTGCAATTTAAGTAAACAAATCACAAATAAACAATATAATTTAAATATACAAGGACGTATTCTAAAGTAAATAATTCAAACTATTTCTGGGAATGAGCTTCCTCCATCAGAACATTGTTCTACTGATGGATACACCCCTAAAGAAAAACTACCAAACAAGCATTTTTGCTAATTTCTGATGAATTATAAACTAGCTATTCTTAGATATGTACAATTTTCTTTACTTTTAGAATTTAACTATTTCTTATTCATACCTTCTTTGAATTATGTTTTGTTTGCATTTTTTAATGTTTGTTAATGGAATCACAAGATTTTGGCTTATTAAACTAAAGCTTAATAATTCTACTTTATATTGGCCCTACCCAAGATAAATTAACAAAAATAAAAAAAGTTCATTAAAATGTAGCGTCGGTAATTTTTATGAGTTAAGTTTGATACGTTTGAACCATTTTAAATTATTACTTCATAAATAAATTTTTTCTACAACAACTCAATTTTTGAGTAAAATGATAAATAATATGAGCTTTTCTATTATGCAATATTGAAGGACTATCTACTATGTAAAGTTTCTAAGATTTGAGAATCGTCGCAATTTTATATTTCTTATTTAAATTTTTTTTATCAGTTAAACTTTCTAAATGTCATGAGAGAGAATATTTTTTCATAATGAGTGAACATATTATACATGTATGAAGGCATCTATGTAGTATAATACACCGTAAAACCTCGATCTATCGTTTTTCAAGGGGTGCGTAGAAAAAAAGATGCAGCGGGAAAACTACTAGTGCGGGTGAAAGTCAAAGTACGACGGAAACAATGTTTATAAATTGCACACAATGTGTACAGTATAACAAAAATTCTAATTTTTTACCAAACTGTAAAAGAAAGAAACTGTAGAAAATTAAATGACATTTTTTTAAAATCAGTAATTTTACATTATGTTTTTTCTAAATTTTTTTAGTTAAACAGAAAATTTTCAAGATTTTTCTTGTTTATTTCTGTGTTTTTTATGTTTGTATACATCTGCCTCATCCAAGCTTTGGAAACCTGCCCAATTTTTTTTTCTGAATACGTCCCTGCGTGTATGCATGCACCACTGTATGAAAATGTGTACAGGGCCCCCGATCTTGATTTTGCCAAGCCTGGCTATGATGCAAAAAGTTTTATTTGCTATTAACGGTGAACATATTCTAAAGTGTTCAATGAATCAACAAGTGTACTTACTATAACGTACTACTGAATAGGAAATACTTATTTTTGAACGCTCTTTCCAACAAGGTTGAAAAGTGTTTATGATTTCGGTTTTGTCTGTCTGTCCGTCCGTGCTCTAACTCTCGTAAATATGCATGGATTTCTACGAAATTGATATATGTTATTCCTAGATACTGTACCATGCACCCTATTGAAAATGGTATATTTAGCATTAATAGTTCTTCTACAGGACAGCTCAAAAGATTTTCAATACATTATGCTCTATGGGCAGTCGTGCTTTAAAGCACGAACTTTTTAGAAATATTCGGCTGTTTGAAATGAAACAAAATAGATGCATGTTACTAAGGATTACAAGATAAAGCTCGAAAATAGTATCTGTAACTTTAGTAGTTCATCTACAGGAGCACTCAAAATAATTTCAATGCATTACGCTCAATCAGGCGCGTAGCCAGGAAAATTTTTCGGGGGGGGGGGATATGAACTTATATGTGTATAAATAGACGGAATTTCATCACTAATCCAAAAATTTCGGGGGGGGGGGATATATCCCGATATCCCCCCCCCCTGGCTACGCCCCTGCGCTCAATGGCAGTTTAGAGACGGGCATCTATTTATAGAATTAGTTAATGATCTAACGACGATTATGAGCTCCCTCAAAAGTTACGCGAAAAGTCGCCAATATTGGCGACTTTTGTCATAAATCACCAAATTGGGTGCGAAAATTTTCTTTCCGAAAAATGAACCCTAGCTTGACGATATTACCATTATTTGGCTGGAAATCAAAAATATATCTAATGTGAAGCTATGCTATGTACTAAGCTATGACGGTTTTAAAGAGAATTTTGAAAATGTATCCAATTTTCAAAATTCTCATCAGCAGTATCAGTTGATTCGTGCTCGAATCAATTGATTTAGTGTGTTGAGTTGCGGTAAGACAAAGCTATGCAAGGGCTATCTGCCTAGGAGAGGAGTTGCATTGGTCGGAGAAATTTTTAAGCATTAATTTATTTACATGCAACAAAATTGCAAACAGTGATTTTTTAGCCTGTGGAACATTAATTTTACACTGCTAACCCTTAAAAGAATAAATTTCTAGCTCTCCGTGTTCGTGCGATACCGTTATGTTGTATAAGAGGAATACCTATTTATATTTTCATCTTTCCGACAAGATTGAGAGGTGTTTATGATTTCGATTTTTATGTCAGTTTTTCTATCCACCGGTCCGTGCTCTAACTGCCGTAAATATACATCGGTTAGTGCAAAAATTATATATGTTTTTTTATGTACAGTGCCATGTACCCTATTGAAATTGATGTATGTAGTATTTATAGTTATTTTGCAGGAGTCAAATGAAAAAAAAATCCAATGCATCATGCTCCACAGTCAGTCATTCTTGAATGCAAATTTTAGAGGTATTTATTTTTCTCGGCTATAGCAAAGTTGGCTTATATATTTAAGGTGCATAAAATAATGTTATCCATTGAAGATAGTATCTGTGTGATTAATAGTTCTTCTACAGAGACAGTAAAAATAATTCCTATACATTACGATCGATAGCAGATGAGAGACATTAATGTATTTCAAGCGAAGTACAATAGGTATAAAAATGTTTAACAGTATCACCAAAATATATCCAGAATTAAGGACAATAAATCGCCAAATTTGGCGCAAAGTACTGTTGTGTTGGAAAGTGTTTTCATAATCGATACGTTTGACATGATTTATCTTTCTTTTTCCATATTAAACGAGAGAGCATATTTCGAAAATAAGTAAATAAAACGCTGCTGCTGCTACTTGCAGCAGTTTCTTTTTGACATTCAACCTGATTTTGTGACCACGTTAATAGAAATGTACAGGGTGTCCCATAAATACCACCCAAACTCTGCGACAGATTTCTCGTTGGAAGTTCATAATAAGAGCCCAAAGAACCATAACTGTGCGGCCCGTAGTTTTCAAGAAAAGTCTAGGCTTGCGTGAGTGCGCAGTGTAATGCCAACTGCTTACGTTCCGTCTGGTACCCACATAAATACACCAGCACGAAGGGGAGGGACTGAATCACTATTTGTTGTAATTAGGACTCGATAGATCAGTTCTTTCGATCGTTTTCATTGAAAGCAATCCATAGTCGGTGTGCTCGGTGTTATGGCAGATTGTAGCGGCCATAACACCGAGTCCCACATATGTAATCCAGTATCCAATTTAATGTTTCTAGTTGTTTCTCCTGGCACCGGATGTGACGTCATATTCTGTTTTTTCTATTTTTCTCGAAAACTATGGATCGTACAGGTACAGTTCTTTGGGCATTTTTTATGTACTCCCAGCGAGGAATTTGGCTCTGCAGAGTTTGGGAGGTATTTATGGGACACCCTGTACATAGAAATTATTTTAGCACTAATTTTTTTTTAAGTCCCAGATGAATCCTCCATTCTTGAAGTACTCATACGAATGTCCATCAGAACTTACTTTTTAGAAAAGATTGCAGGAGCTCTAATTTGTTTTACTGTACATTACAACATTAACTACCTAAAACTGAGTTATTACGGTGTACGAAAACTTATGAAAACGATTCTGTAAATCTACAGAAAGAAGTTTTTTTGTAGACTTTTATGTATGCTGTAAAAGAATTTCATATGGGACTGTCAAAAAAAATTAAAATTAAAATAATTTTTTTTTTAAATCTACTATCCAGTCTGTACTTGTAACAGCATTGCCTTTACCGCCGACTGCATGAACTTTGAAAATTATAATATGTATATGTATTTATAGATTCTCCAGAAGCTTTTGAGTCGAAAACTGAAATTTTTTCCAACAATATCTCAGAAAGTTTACGCACGAGAAAATACTTTGATATTTACGGCACCACAAGAAATTGATTCAGAAAATAAGGGAAGGTTGAATAACGTATATAGCTCAAAAAAAAAGTAAATAGAGTCTTTGAACTATTTTTTGTCGATATATATTCTTTCATGTGATTTATTTTTAGTTAAACGTGAATATTTTGAACGAAAAGAAATCTTGAACATCGATTTTTATTTAAAAAGCTGATTTGCAAGCTGAATTTTCGATTAAAACTATTTAACACTCTTCGTATTTGTTAAAATTATTTGCTCATGTTGTTTATTATATTCAATCCTACATTACATTTTTTAATAAAATCGCACTTATAAACTCAAAATATTTCTGCCCACGTATTTTTTAATAAATGTATCTTTAAAATTAGAATAATTTAGTATGGCACCATTTAATGTCCATAATCCCTTTTTAAATAAATTGCAGGTTTTAGGGCAAAAACTTTAGGAAAATTAAACATGGCTGTCGCTTAAAAATATAGGTGGCTCAAAAAGTAAGGTAACAAGAGCTCTCTCGCGTGCAAATATTCCCAGAACGAATGAAATTCCATGTCTAGGTACAACAGACGATCACAGCACTCAAATGCCACTAGGTGGAGATGGGTTGCGCGTGAATTGCTACAGCGCTGCGGCTGGAACGCATTGGAACATCCTCCCTACAGCCTGGATCTAGCACCCAGTGATTTCCATCTCTTCGGGCCGTTGAAGAACTCCCTGGCAGAACATTTCCAAACCAATGGACATTTCCAAACCTACGGCGTCCGCAGTACAGGACGCCGTAGGTCAGCTACCAGGACCATGATTTCTTCCACGCCTAGTTAAATAGATTTGTATGCAAATTGAACAAATGCCTTGATGACCATGGAATCTATATTGTAAAGTAATTTGTTCCAATTTTTTTGCTGTTTCTGTGAATCACCTTTTGATTAAAGGCTTTTTGTACTTTTTAAACCACCCTAGTATATATATTTAAAATATTACGTGTATTATTGCAAAATAGCTATTCAGACAAATTTAGATATTTTCATATTGATGAAGTTGAGGAAAATCTACATCTACTAATAGAATACACTGGCATGCTTATATTAACTTACTCTAGCACTTAGTCTTTCTGTTCTGATTTCGTCTCACATCTCGCCAAATGTAAGATATCACCAAGCTTTTCAGTTTTGGGGACTTATTTTTTTGGCGTCAAACTAAAATTGCAAACTTGGCGGCTTTTAACATTTTAATCTCCCCCCCTCTCCCGCTGGCAACCCTGTTGAAAAGTGCAAAGAAAACTTGTCGAAGTAAATCGGTCCACAAAAATATGTCGACAGAAAAATCCGTCGTAAACGAAATAGCACACTAGTTCTAATAAATGCCAGGTTGGTCGTAGTCTTAAAATAACCTTTATCTCAAGATAGCACTCTATATGTAAATGAATGCATTATATTGCACTACAATGTTCGTTAAATCCCCACTGAATAAATCTCCGTGGAAAAATATCAGTCAATTGTGCAACTGCCATAATGTCTTCAAACGAATGACAATTTCAAAACTTTTTTTTAAAGTCAAATTTAGCTAGTTGTCTCTTAAAGTCTCTTAAAGCCGATGTCACAATTTGTTTACCATTTTCAATTTTCATAAAATGGCAAAAACTACTCAAAATTTTGAAAAGCATTTCATAAACAGTAATTGATAAATCTTGTTATGCTACTAAATGTCATTGCGATCGCTTAAAACACTTTCTCGTGAAACACAAAGATATGTTTAAACAATTATCATGTAAAATTCCAAAAACAATTTTGATTTAAAAAAAAAAAAAAAAAAAAAAAAAGTTCCTTAGACTACGCTTTAAGTTCAGGTACTGCCTACCATGCAACAAAATTTTACTTTTTCCGTTTTCGTGTGAAATGGAAAAAAAAAAAAAAAGCGTCAGAGACATGCGAAAAAACTTTTTTTTTTTCCAGAAACTTTTTGCTCCTTTATTGCTTGGATCGAAATCTTAATGTTTTTAATTAAATGCAATTATATTAATATTTATTTTTTCAAAATTACATATTCATTCCCTCAAACACTGTCGTTTCACATTCAGTACGTTTTCCCTAAAACAATTCTACGAAAATTTCCAATCCCAACACAAATAGAAGATTTATTTGAAATGCATTTAAAACCTTGCTAATCGTAACTGTGCTAATATCTTTTCGAAAGAGTTCATTCATTAAATTAGAGTAAATTCAGAATAAATGTTTTCTCAAACACTTCTCTTTCTGTCTACAGTATTTGTGCAAATATAGTCTTTTAATATTCCATTTTGTAAGAGCTAAGCCTAATAGAAATTAGCTGAAGGTATGTATTTTGAAATTCTGGATATAATTACGTGAGCGTAGTCGTTTATTCTAATATTGAATTTAAAATTGCCTGAGGATATTATTTTACTGCTCAAACAGTCAAATTTGTCAGACGTTTTGAAGTTGCACATATCACCCAGAATATTTGAATTGGGGTGAAATGTAAAGAAATATATGTTCCCATTTCCTGTAGAATTAGTGAGCGCTAACAACGTGTTTGCATTATTATTCATTAACTAACCGCCAAGGCGGCCATCTTCGCCGCCTCATACTTCCTTATACTCAGTGCAGTGATGACTAAATTTTTGGACTCATTTAAATGAAAGTCGTGTTTCTTTTGTTTTAACCAACGACTTCTTATCCTATTATATCTCGTTGGTTTTAACAGTATTTGTTAGGGATGGACGCGAAACGGCGTCTCGCAGTCCATTCCTAACAAAAAGTCGTCTCGCGTCTCGGAAAACAGCCTAAGGGCGAGATTCAAGTAAAACACAATTCGAACGTTTTCCGCGTCGAACAGCGGAAGCTTCGAAAGATATCAATGTTTCTTATTCAACTGAAACAAAACAATCGTGTTTTGATCACGTGACAGCACGATAGGTTTGTTCATTGGAAGTATTCTGGGGACTGAACTGGGAACTGGGGAGTGAAAAACGTTCGATTCGGACTCGATCGCGCGCCTTTCACTTGAATCTCGCCCTAAAAGCTATGTCTTGTCTCGCAAAATCTCTACATCGTAATGTTAAAAGTGCTCGTGTCTTCTCGCAAAAAATCTGCCTTTGTATTCATACAAGTTACGCAACGCATTTGCTCAAGATATAATTCATCATTTTGAAGGGCGCAAATCCAATATTCTTCACGTTATCTCGTTGTTTCAGCGTATATACGCTCACTGAATAATTTCTATCATGGCTTTAATATGAGAACAGAATAACACGAGATCATATTTTTATATATTACAAGCTTCTTTTTAACTCAGAGATGTCACTTATACATTTGAACTCTTTTCTAAAACAATTGTACTTTTAAAAAAAGAAAAGAAAAAAAAACAGTACACAGAAGTACTCATTTTTAAATACTTCATTTTTACAAAGTGTAAAACAATCTGCTCTTGATTTCTTTCTTCCTACTTTGGCCGATCGTCCCAAGCCACTTCGCGAATCGGCCGGCCAAAGCCCGAAGTCAAGAAAAGATCGGACATTGGCCGGTAAGTTTACAGCAACGTTGGCCAAAACGCGAACTGGCCGGCCAGTTCGCGAACAGACCGATTTCGGCTTTGGTCGTAACATATGTATTTTTTGAGGGGCAGGGGGACGGGGGAGAAGAGGAAGGTGATTGTATATGTCTCTCATCTTTTCAAGATGTTGCACGATTCTGCATTTTTTCATCTAACAAACCAAAAATCTTCGCTTCCCTCATTACGATTTAGATTCTACCGTTAGGTGAAGTTGATCATGACGGCTTTAACGTCGGTAAAACTGCACGAAAAAATAATCAGACTATGTGAGGTATGATCGCGAAAGCACAGTATTCGATTCTGCTTTCATTTGGTTGTTTTAGTGCAGCCAGTGCATGCAAACTAATTAAGGAAGGAACTTTCTTCTGAGGTTTACTTGCAAGGCATTTCAAAGTAAGTGGCTAAATTACTGTGAGTCTAGGGGGTATAAAAGTTTAAATGTAACTTAACTAGCTGAAATACGGAAATGCAGACTATTAAAATATCTTACCCGAATTCTGCAAATTAAATTGCCATCACCGATAAGCTGATATTAAACGAAATCAATATTTAACCTGTGACATCAAAATGACGTCAAACTCACTTGCAAGATCTCACTGTGTACTAAAAGGTGCCTGGTACAAAACCAGGTCGCGTCAGCTGTCCTAATAGGAGTTTTCCGTAGTTTTCTCCGAAACTTAGCGTAAATGCGGTTAGGACCCCTTAGAAAGACCCCCACGGGGGGCACCCCCTTTGTGCTGTCCTTCTGACGTGGATTTATAAGCGGACTTCGGGCAAAGCACACAAATCCGAAATACATGTTACACAAACAAACAAGCAGTCGGATATCGGGAAGTACTTATTTAAAAGAATAGTCAAGTTAAGATTTTCCAAGTGCAAATCAAGTTAAGATTTTCCCTCATGTTTTTGTACATAAATTTTTACAATTTCAAATTCATTAGTTTAACAATGACGGTGACCTCGCGATTTCGTCTGGTAATTATTCCCAAAATATTTACGAAAATAGACTTTGTACCCGCATTACCCAGTGCATTAGGTGTTAGGGCATAATTTGCCTAAAAACAATGTCAGCTGAGCATGAGTATTAGCAATTATCACTGTATGGTTAGCTTTCCAGTAAAGCATTGGCATTATCTAGTCGCATTATAAGAAATCTGGGAATCTTAGCAAATTAAGTAAAGCAAAGCAAACTTAAGTGCAAATTTAGCAGCACAGTAAGCACATAGTACAGCAAATTTGTAATAGTAGCAAATTTGTAAAGCAAATTTCTGCAAGCTTTTAAGAAAGCTGATCGAAAAGTTATAAAAGAAGAAAAAAATAGATCGGCTCATCAAGAAGAGTTGTTCAGTTGCCCATCGAGTGAGAACCAATCTAGTCATTCCATATCATACACCGTATCTTTAAAATACACCTATCTATAGCGTAACGTATTAGAATTCTTTTGGGTGTCCCTGTGAAAGAACTGCTATATCCATGAAAGGTAGTACTAGTCAGGAATAGTGTAGCTTTCTATCAGTGAAAAAAAGCTTTGGAATCGGTTCAGTAGTCACAGATATGACCATAGAGCGTAATGTCTGAGTGTCCTGTAAAAGTACTATTTATGCTATTTGCATGAAAGTTAGCCTATATGTTAATCCATGGTATGTACTATCTTCATTCCAAATTTTATCCAAATCCGATTTGCCGTTTTTGCGTGATTTAGTCTCAAACATCCAAACAACAAACTTTCACATTTCTATTATTAGGATTTACTGAGCCTTTCCAGTAAATATATACAGTAAACGTATCATTTTATTCTATTGGCTTATCTGTTAAATTAAAGCAAATTTGCTATGTGTTCTGTGAAAATGTTATTAGCTATTTGAAAAGGAATAAATAATGAAAACTCGCTGCATGCATTTTTCATAAATAATTTAGTTTCTTCTATGTACAATTTTTCTGTGGAAGAACACAGAACCAAAAAGTAACGAAAAATCTAAATTACGTTAAAGCATACTTCGTAAAACATTTATTTTAAACTCTCCAGGTGGGGGAAGAAAAAACTCTACAAAATAGCTTACAAATCATTTTAAATAGAAATTTGTTGAACAAGTAAATGAAAGTGAATTCAACTATAAAGCTAACCAAGTATGAGAATATTTTTAAGAAAAGAAAACCGATCTCAAATTATGGAATAGCTTGAATATTTGCCACCAATGGCATGGCAACTTTTCATTCTGTTGTGAATCTTTGACGATTCACACATACGCATAATCGATAATCATTTCTTATTATAGTTGACATTAAAAGAATTCTCTATATATTCTTGTACATAATCCTTTGGAGATTGGTATATTTAGCGCAGGGAAATATTTCAATTCGCTACAGTTGCAGATACCCAAGCAGTGACCAAATTACTTCACCATGATGAAAAATGATGCCCATTGAAAAACTCTAGGATAGCAATAGCTCAATAAATATGGAAGATATCGCAAAACTAGGTTCAGTTTTGGAAACGTATTTTTTTATGCCAAACTTAGCGATAAATCGTCAAACGGTGCTTGCTGGGTTTGCAAATATGCTTGGCACGCAACGTATTCGAAGGATTGCTTACCACCCAATTTCCATTGTGATCAAGTTTTCATCGCCACTTATAGGCATCTATCAAAGAACATGAGCAGATGGTGTGATAGTCTCCAGTAGCTCTATTAGGTATCAGAACTGGTATTAAGGAAGACTTGAATATTTTTCGCGTTGAATTGGTAAATGGAGCACATCATTGCCTTCCTTGTGACAGGATAGTTGTTTCGCTTATCCAACCATGCACCAATGACTTTGCTTGAAACATTACATTGAACTTCGAAACATTACGAAACATTGGATCCCGGCAGCAGTAACTTGGTCATTCACTCGACAAATTCTACGTATCCCGTCATTTTAAAATTTGCTCTGATGTCTTCTGGGGGGGGGGGGGGGGGATCGGGTGCGTGAACCGCTCAGCCATATACAAGCCCTCATAAAGTTCTTTCATGATCGGCCAAAACGGTGATAATTCAATGATCGAAAAACAACGGTTTCCATAGACCGTATGAAGCCGACTCATATATCGGAAGGGGAAAATTTACACAGCACAAATGAAGGAAGCGAAAAAATCTGCTGAAAAAACTATGAGAGTAACTCGGCAAGGGAGAGACGTATACTTTCCAATAATGTTAGCTTCGCACATTACTTAATGTGAAAAAATATTCTATTTTTATGTGTAATTTGGGATCTTTTCCTCAGGGTATCTCTTCGTCATTGGGGGACATTCTGCGGCAACACCTTGGGGAAAATCCAAGTTCTCCAAAGAAACAGAAAACAGCAATTAGGGTTTTAAATGTTCTTTGGACTCACGGCAATAAAGCTAGTAAAATTATTTTCCGTTATTTCGTTGCGGTTATTTAAGTATTTTAAGCAATTTTCTGATACTACCCTCTTAAACAAATAAACTTTCTTATTTATATTTTACGTGCATATTCAAATGCATGAGCATCTAGATGGATGATTTCAAATTCTCATTTCAAATTATTATTTTCAACAAATTTAAAGAAAAGTATACGATTAAAAGTACGCTGTTAGTATTTTTTATTATTGTATTAATCATTTTTTATTCAATTTAAAACGTAAACTTTTATTTCACTTTTCTATATATATGATTAGCTATGCTTGGTGGGTAAATTTTATTTTTTTCCAACTCCCTATAATTTTTTATCTTTCCATTCACTTGGGTTATTCTGTATTTCTTATTTCTGCCGAATGGCATCACATAAGATAAAAGCTAGCTGGTTATTCCTTACTTCTAGTGGGATTAACTTATTAACTATTAGAATTAAGAATATATTTTTTTATAATTTAAAGAATGTTGAGATATATCGCGAACATTTCGAACGTGTAAAACAGGATCTTATTTTATAATACCTAAAAGTACACCACCCTTTTCCCTCTTTCTAATTAAAAGAGAAAGTGCCTTAGATTCTGAGCGGAATTGATTGAAAAATGATTTCAAACATCTCTTTTAAAATAGATATTCTGAGGAGCGTGAAAGACTGCTGGGAGAAATTGAGATAGATTTTCCATACCCAACTATCCGAAAACTGGTTAGGTATCTAAACATTAACTGGAGTTCGATAATTCATTCAAGCCGTTATCGAGGAAATTATAGATAAACTGAAGATTGTTACAGACTGTGCCACTGCAAAATCCGTTTTCCTGACGCAGATCATTCTGAAACTTTAAATGTGATGCCCTATCGTCAAGAAGCTTAAAATGTGTTGAGAATGCCGTATTCTAGCTATACTACAAGTGAATCAAAAATAAAATACACTTTCGATTTTAATTCTTTTATTTGATATTTCATGCAAAATAAAAGTGCACGTTATTTTCCTACATAATCCTCTGCTTTTGTAATACATTTTTTCAAGAGAATAGATGCCTTTTCGTTATCCCGTCTCTACAGGACGAATTCGGTGGCGTCTACAGCCTGTTGCTTATTGTATTGCGCATTAGGCAAAGCTTCTCGAACGCTATCTGCCTAGGGAAGCTTTGGGTGAAGCACTTTCTAAGGGGTTCCAACGCATTTTCACGTTACACCTGGAGGAAACTGGCCAAAACTTCAGACCGTTAGATCGATGGCCGCGTGATATTCCAGAAACCGGGACCACCAAACTTCAGTGCAGCCAGTTGAGCTCATAGGCTTCAATCCCAGCGACATCATTGATTCTACCACCAAGTTCTTCTTTAAATGGATCAAAGACATAAAAGATAAAAAGTGATAGATCTGGGGTATGAGGAGGGTCTTCAAGCGTTTTCTAGCCAAGTTGTCCAATTTTTATAAGTTTAAGGCTATTTGAAGGCGAGAATTGTTTTGCACGCTAACTCCCATCTGGCGCTCTCTTCGTAACTCTAAGGTAAAAGCACTAGTCATGGACCATTTACTGCACAGGGTTACTACCAACGCTAGATGTACTAATGAGTTTTTTTGTTGTTGCTGTTTGTTTTTTTTAAGTGGTCCATAGTCCATTACTAGTGTTTTTACCTTAGTTTGTGTGTAATAATGGGAAAAGTGCTGCCATAACTTATCCCGGTCTCATCTGCTATCTCACTGCCACTCTGCTGTCATTTCAAGAAATATTGCCTATATTGCCTGATGTTTTAATGCAAATTCAAAGATTCGCAACGTTAATGAAAAGTTGTTGAAAACTATGGACGTGCTTTTTAATTTATTTATCTCTTGATAAGGGATCAAGAACACAGCGTGAAAACTTTAATTAGGGCTCATGCACAAATATGCGTCAAATGGCCAGACAGAGACTGGCGATATATTACCAAATTTGGTGCGAACGTATATATTGAACTAGCCTTAGTAAGACGACATCCATCAATGTTGGCGAAAATCCTATTTTTCGCAATGTTATCCAACGTAAATTTGACAGTAAATATAGAACACGATTGATTTATTCATTTTCCTTAATCGTCAAGTAATTGTTATAGATTCACGTATAGTTTCAGAGAATGAGATGCAAATCATGTAAAAGTAACTGATTATATTGTTACGCCATATTCATCCAATAGGTCTGATGTAGAGAAAATTTATTCTTAGAAATTAAAAAAAAAAAAAACAGACAGAAAAAAAAAGTAATAAGATGCCGAACGAAACAAGAAATACCATTGTAATAAAAAGTTAAAAATTAAAATAATCGAGAATGTACTTTTCAAAAGAAAGCAAAACGACCCAGGAAAATATCGGCAACTTAAAAAAGTTATCACGTTTCAGCATTTAAGCATTTCAGGGTTGAATCTAGTTACTTTTTATTCTGAAAAGTGATTTGGTTATTAGAAAGGCTTCTTTCATTCAGTTAAAATATAATAGTAAAGCAATATCAATTTTAAAAAATGATGATGATATAACGAGATACTTTAATGATTTTTAAAATGTACTTGTTTCATTTTTAAAAATATTTTAGATTTCAGTTAGTTTTATTTTAACTGACTTATTTCTAAAATTCAAACGTATGACTTATTTATTTTATCTATTAGCAATTTTGATCTTCAATTAAAAGTAAATGTAAATATTTTTTATCGAGGCACTTCAAACTCACATTCAACAAATCAAAAACAAAAGAAGTGTGATCTAGTATATTTTAAGAACTTAATATTTGCTGAAATAAATATATCATTGCATATTAAAAATACCACCTAAAAATACACTTAAAGGTGAAAACAATTTCAGACATTTTTGTGTACTTTATATATAAAAGCATTAAAATAAGAGAAATCAAAAGAGATTTCGAAAAGATGTTTTTACAGAATAAGTATTTTCGACAAGAAGCTACTTAAAACAAGTTTTAAATGCTAAAATTAAACGTATTCGATAAGTAACTAGATAAAAATATATACATGTATTCCACCTTTCACATTTACTATATCGCGTTTATAAATATTTTTCCTTTTTCTTATGAATTTTTTATGGCATGCAAAAATTCTTTAATTTGGCTTGTTTGTCAATGAGCTAAATATATCTGCTGTGGAAAATCGTTAATATGCTTGCATTGTCCCTAAATTTAAATGCGTTGTTGATCCTTCCTAGAAAAGATGGCTATGTTACTTTAGTAACTTTAGGAACTATTTGACATGGACATACATTACCCTACTTGATAATGTATGGATAACATTAAAATTAGAAATTTGTTTTGTAATGATGCTAGGTAGAAAACAAACAAAAAATAGGTCGAAAATTCAAACTGTTACTTAATAGTGGAAAATCTGGAGTGACTCCACTCAACTTTCCAAACACTTACGATTAAGATTATTACCAGGCATTTAAATAAATTTTAATCAATGGATAATTCAAAAATATATACCAAACTGAAGCTCAATCGAATGCACCGTTTAAACGCTGGCGCACTTTCAATAATTTCTCCCCGTATGCCATAATGTAAAAGAAAGCTTTGTCGTAGCCCTGCAGAAAAACTTTAAGTCCTATACACATCAAAATCAATACCGGTCTTACGATGGTGATTTATAACATATATACCCAATTTGAGCTTAATCGAATGTACCGTTTAAACGCTAGCGCACCTGTAAGAATTTCCCCCCATAAGCCATAATGTAAAATATATCTTTGTCGTAGCTAAGTAGAAAAACTATCCTATACACATGAAAATCAATACCGGTCTTACGATGGTGGTTTATAACATCTATATCTAATTTGAGCTCAATCGAATGTACCGTTTAAACGCTAGCGCACTTTCAAGAATTTGCTCCCTTAGGCCAGAATATAAAAGAAATCTTTGTCCCTGTACAAAAACTATAAGTCCTATACCCACCAAAATCAATACCGGTCTTGCGACGGTGGTTTATAACATATATACCGAATTTGAGCTCAATCGAATGCTCCGTTTAGGAGATATCGTGTTCACTCACATACACACAAACACACACACATACACACACACACACGTACACACATACATACATCTCGTAAAAATAGCATAAATGAATTCAGAAGACCTCAAAACGTGTAAATACACTAAAATCTTGAAGTCGATTTTTTTCATGATTACAATACTTTCCTTACATGGTACATGTTCGGAAAGTAAAAATACTCTTTTAATGCAAGTACACCTCGATAATCCAATCTCGATTTATTATAAAATAAGATGTCTGCGTGTGTGTGTGTCTGTCGGCGGCGTTACGGACAAATGGCTACACCTAGAAACCCCAAATTTGGGTACTCAGGAAGTTCTAAATATAAAGTTATGCACCTCGAAGCGATTTTTTCAATATTTGAATCTTTTAATTTTATGTTTTATGCGATTTTTGGCATTTTTTCTCACCAAATTCCGAATAACGGCGGTAATTACCGTTGCAGCAAAACGGTATTTGTGTCATCGGATAGAAGAGAAAATTTTATTTTAAAAACAGTTTTTTCGGAATATGTAGCATAATTTGCAGAATTTAAGGAATTTTTAAACTAATTATCTTTCTTGACGATTTTTCTCGCAAAATAATTTTTAAACTCTTGCATCTCGAATTCTATTCGTCATAACTTTTTGATATTTTGACAAATCGTGAAACATTATTTTCTCCCTCGTTTAAAATAAAAACAAAATAATTGTGTAAATTTGGTATTTTTTTACGAATTTTAATGTAACATAATGTTTAGAATTTGATAGCATCAACCAGAGAGCTTACGCCATTACATTAATAAATCATATCACGAGAATTTATGTTGGGTTGAAACAGAAAAGTTTAGAAAGTAGGTTTTTTCAACTTATCGATAGTTTTTAAATGGGGCACTGGATTTTCAATTCGCGAGTGAAGATCTATGACGTTAATTGCTTTAAGATACGTAAAAATTACGCCACAATTTTAACGCATTTATTCCCGCTCTCTTTTTAACACAAGGAGGCGATTTTTAATTAAAACTTACTATAGAAATAAACTAAGAAATTCACGGTTATTATTATTATAAGTGGCATTTTAATCCGTTGCTTATTTAAAAAATAAAATGTTTTAACGCAGCTGAAAATGTTCTTCATTTTAAAAGCTACAAAGTTCGTTTCAAAGCGCAATATATTAAAAATTTTCTATTTATTTTTTTATTTTTAGCATTTAAATATGCCGAAGGCATACATGTCTCCTAACGCATGCATGTTGCGAGTATAATTTTATTATAACATTGGATCACGTTCCTCCATAGTGGTCCTATATAAAGCAGAAAAATTTTCAACGTTGTTATAAGTTTTAATATTATACCGTTTGAAAACTACTGTGCGAAATATCAAAATTAACTCCCTCAACCAACCGGGGTATCTTTTACGGTCGTTAAACAGTGACGTCATACATTTAAAAAATGCGCGAAATTCTGCAACTCTAATGTCCTGTCACAATTAAAGCGAGTCTAAATAACTCCTCGAAATTACACTGATTGACATCTTTCAGGAGACAGAACCATGGAGGATTTATAAGATATCGCTATATTGGATACATGGATATTTAAATTGGCACCGCTTGCATATCCCCCCCCACAATGAGATGAAATGTTTTGCGGTGCTAAATACCCCCAATGGTACTAAACTGTTCATAAATTAAGCATATATGGAGAGCTTCTTTAATAGCAACCATTATCTGAAATGATTATTATTTATGCTAATGAGTAAATTGCAAAGAATCGCGATAGAATAAAAAGGTCCCATTGATGCCAAATAATCTAAGCTCTTTCTTTTCATAGACACTTGAAAAGAGAGAAGCGAAGGTAAATAGTATTGATATACGTAATAGGTAGTATTAGTAGATTTGTAAGGATAATATGAATAAATCACAATATACCACGTTAATAAATATTTCATGAAATTAAAAGTGTTCTGTTTATCCTTTTTTATCTGTTGACTTACAACCAACTAAACGATAAATAATTCTAATTTGCACTAATATATCCCGCAGTCATTTCAACAGATGAGATTACTTGAACTTTTTTAAAAGTGAAGTCTGTTTTGTCACATGCAGATAGGATTTTAGTAAAATATTCGCTTCTTCCCGAATGAAGATCAGGTGCACAACTATTTTTAAATAAACGGCTGTGTATTTCATGTAGTGTCTGAGGTATTTAGAGCAACAACTTGAACCTAAAATACAGTATGATGTAGAAATAAGACATTTCGAAAATCAGGAGTTCTCTGCAAACCGTCATGCTTTTCACTTTACTGATCGTGAATGACACTGACATAGGTTTTTGAGTCATTATATTGCAATGATTGGCAGGTTAGTACTCATGACGCAAACTTTACGTCAAGAGTCAAACAATTTTGCTTTTTTTTTTTATATTCCACATCACTGGAATTAATTCGAATTACACATGCAAGCAAAATTTTCGTTTCCTACTGTGTGAAGAACGGGCACGCATCTAATAAAGAGATAAAAAATAATTGTACATCTAGCATTTCATAAAGGTGCATTGAATCGTTATTCATTTCCTCCCATGTATTCCACAGGAAAGTCAGACCATCAACTTTTCCCAAAGCTCACTCAGTATCAGATTTTCCTACGTTCATATTTGAAGCTTGTTTGCTTTGTGTTATGGAAGCGTACACGAGGGGCATCTGCCTACAAGGAAGGGGGGAAGAGGGGAGGGTTATTATGATTGGAGGACTTGTTAAAGAGTTTTAATACATATTCAAGTAACATTCTAAGAAAAACAACCAAAATTACAGACCGTAACAGCATCGACAGCAGCGTGGTAGGCCTATTAGTCTAACAGCCAGCGACCGCCAGACCTTCGTCATAGTATAAAAGCTGAAACTTTCTCTGCGCATACCCCCCCAACAGAGATAGGAACAATCGGCCACTCTAAAGTTTGGATGATCGTGGCTTTGGCAGGTAACAGGTGGCAAAGGTGTATAAAATTGCAGAAAATTTCGTCATTTCATAAAGTTTCATTTTATGTTCTTCTTCGCAGTACTAGAAATCACTTTATCCCATGCCAGACACTTTTCCATCGTGGCAAACCCCCGCCAGACCATCTCAAAGTCATGGAAAACTGTTGTGTTCGTAAACTCCCGCGACGAAGTACGTCAAGCTGTCACAAAGTGCCAAGCATATTTTATACTGCTACTTCTGAACTTTCTTACGCGCGAACTTTCTTGCAGGGCGCTCGTAATAGAATTACGTTTTTGCCAAAGCCACGATCATCCGAACTTTCGAGTGGCCGATTGTTAAGGGGTATGCGCAGAGAAAGTTTCAGCTTTTATACTATGACGAAGGTCTGGCGGTCGCTGGCTCTTGCTCTATATATTTGATGCGTGTAGTTAGTTCCCAAGCCGGCTCAATCCATGCTTACAAATTTTTCAGGAAACACAAGAAGCCTCTGAGCCTGTTTTGATTTGAAACCACCATTTTGGGACCGTTTTTTTACCGGATTGTATCCATCAGGCTTTCCAGAGTGATGATCATGAACTTGCGAAAAATGGACAAGGTCTAGATACACAAATTGAAATAAACTAATTGTCCCAGAGAGTCGAAAAATTTCAGGATAATTCTTTATAAGCTGTATTACCCACCGCAATAAATGAAACAACGCTGCCTTTTATGAGCCTTTCAGAAAAAATTCTTTAACATGGAACTGCACAGCACAGTTTTCGAAAAGTGACACATCCTACTAAATTTTCGATTTTTAAGAATTTTTTCTGAAAGTTTCGCAACTGATACGGATTTGTCGCTTATTGCAGTGTTTACTACAGCTTGTAAAGAGGCATTCTAAAAATTTTGAAGTTTACGACATAATTAGTTTCTTTGTATTTATCTACCAAAATCGCGGTGTTTTTTCAAACTAAACCGGCCGATTTTGGAACCACACGCCTCATTTAAACTAACATTTTTGCATTATCATATACAAATATTCACTTGAAAGTTATGTGTAGCGTGACAAAATATACATGTGGCAGAAATCCAATGTTTTCATTGCAGCAAAATAATTCTTTTTCTTTTCTTTTTTTCTAGGCACTGCAGTGTTATTAACTTTAATCCTCAGAATCTGCAGACAATTTTGCTTTCTGTTATATGTTACATTTCAAAATATAGTAAAAATCCAAGACAAAGAAACTAGAAAGGCAAACAGCTCCGAGACAGAGATATATTTTCCAACAATGTGAAACAAGAAAGATAAATAGGGGTGATATGTAAAGTATAAGAGCGTTTTCGAGAAAGAATTTTAAGTCGGCTGGTTTTTGGATATTTCGTTCCCTAGTTAGATAAGGATGCTGTATGGAAACTATAAATTTAGAGTGCTAATATGACATAGAAAATTATAAAAAAAGAATCAAAGGTCTTAAAATGACCTCAGAATTTCGATTTTTTCCTTTACAAACCTGATACGCAGAACTAAACGCAACCGGCCCAGGTGACAAACATACCGCGTCCTACCTAACTTCAGTAAGGAACTAAATCTACAAAACCCTGCCAACCTAAAATAAACTTTTTCGTGACGTTGGCAGTTCTTAAACTATAAATTATAATACACTTTTAATATACAGTGTCCTCGCCATGGGCGCCGGCAGCATAGAGCACGGGGGTGGGGCATTGCCCCCCTTGGATTTTTGTATGCAGTGTTTTTTCTTGCTTTTTCTGCTCTTTCCAACATGGTAACCATACGTTGAATTAGTCTTTGCCCCTCTTGAGTAGTCTTTGCCCCTTCCTGGGAAATATTCTGCCGGCGCCCATGGTCCCCGCTAAAGTCCGTTGTGACCCCAATACTTTCTGAATGGCAAGAGCTACAGTCATAACAGTAGGTTCTAGGTTACTAGGTATAGTAAAGTTCCCATGCACTACGCATGGAAACTGTTTACAGCGCCACCTACCGGCTTAATTCGAAGTTAGTGTTCTCATTTCAAAAACAGTAGGAGATACGGGGTAAAATCAGTTATAAGTTGTTCAGCATCATTAATTTATTACCAAAAGCACCTTGTGCACAAAAATGATACAAATGAAAAGCAGAAAACGTACATTTGTTTGATCGCGTTGAACGAAACTGCAATTGCCGAAAATAGGGATCACCTATCTGTCATGGTCAGTGATGTGGGGTGGGTAAATACCCATTGGGTAGGTAAATATTTTTTGGGTATTTACCCAAAGCCTGGGTAAATACCCAAAAACTGGGTATTTTCAACTTAGAATGGAATAACTGTTCTTAACAACATTTATGATTAATACCAATTAGATTTCTATTATTGTTCCTTTTTTTTTTAATACAAAGTTTTTAATTTTAAATTGACTTCATTATGAGTATTTTTGTAGTGTGTTTTTTAATTGTTATTAAGCGTTTCATTATTTGGCATAAATTACTTTATCAGTCATACTGCATTTTTTTCACTAGCTTTAATAATGAAGGATGTTTTATGGTAGTCCTTAAATTGTTTTGTGCAAGTGATAGCTTTGGCAATATTTTTAATGTGTTACATTGATTAATATACCTCATAGCTTATTTTAAGTTTACTATTATATCCCAGAGCTTATTTTATGTTTATAATTTTTTAAACTGTGATAGTTTATTATGGTTTGTTATTGAAGGGGAGGGGGGATTATATGCATCTTATGATTGATTTAATGATCACTAAAATAAAAATTACATGCAAATAGTTACAAAACTAGTAGTTATAAGTAATAGGTTTAAAAACATATTTTTTACTGTAAATTTAAAATTTTATGAATATTTCAGATTGACGAACAAAATATTTCTATTAAAAAAATCATTAATACCAATTTTTTTATAATAAAATCTCCCTTTAACGAATTTTTCAGAATTACAAATTTGATTTTCGGTCTCCTGAGATTCAGATTCGTAATTCAGATTTTACTGTCTGTATATATTTAGTATAGTTGAATTTCTCTCCTTTTTTTCAAATTGTCAAATACACTGCTCCTTGTTATTATTCCAATTTACAATTTTATTCCAACAGTTATATTTATAGGCTATATTTAATCAAGTATTTTATTCAACATGTATCATATAGCTTCTTTTCATAATTATATTTTTTGAAGTTTTATCAAATTAAAAAGTTGTAAAGGGTTACTAAGTTTCTCGTTTTTCTTTTACTTTATACTTAATATATATATATGTGTGTGTGTGTGTGTGAGAAGTATCCTTATTCACCAATACAAGTTTTTTTTAAACAATAGTGTTAATTCAAAAATAAATACCCAGGTAAATACCCATTTTGGGTATATACCCGGATACTTACCCTGGGTATTTACCCTTGAAAATAAATACCCGGGTATTTTACATCACTGGTCATGATCGAAATGGTGTCCTCCTGCAACACTGCACATCTCGAGACGAGACTGCACTTTCCGCTGCACATTGTACAACATTGCAGGTGACACTGTGGCAGGGGCGTAGCCAGGGGGGGGGGGGGATATCGGGATATATCCCCCCCCCGAAATGTTTGGATTAGTGATGAAATCCGTCTATTTATACACATATAAGTTCATATCCCTCCCCCCCGAAATTTTTTTCCAGGCGCATATCCCCCCAGAAAAATTTTCCTGGCTACGCGCCTGCACTGTGGCACAAGCATCCATAATACAGTTCCGAAGTTCCTGCAATGTTGTTGAAGGATTGCAGATACTCTCTGTTTGATGTATCATCCCCATAGAAGAAAATCCAGTAGGTTCACATCAGGTGAATGTAGAGGATATTCTATGCAACCCGAATACCGGATGACTTGTTGCTGGAATGTGTCGAAGATGCACTGTTGGGCACTTGATACCTTATACGGAGGGCCGCCGACGTGTTGAAACCATACATTTTTTGGGGATCTCTTAACGGCAAACCCTCTAGAAAATCCGATATCACGTCCTTCAGTAGTTGCAAGTATCGGGATCCAAAGAAATGTTACGGCTTTTTTATGAAAATTCAGCTTACTTTTCGAGAATAAAATACTTTTTTTTTTCAAATATTTTTCTACTTATAACACATTCTGCTGCAAAATAAATTCTAATTTCAAAGAATCAATAATTATTAGGCAAGTAATGCTTACTCTTCTTATATGGACCGCTTGTTACTGCTTGAAAGGTCCGCTTTACGTACGGTAAATCAGATGTTCACTCTGAGCGCAACCACTTGATGTAACCACTTACCATTTTTTCTGAACCGAAAATCAGGACATTTCTAAACCACAGAGTCGGGAGGCGTAAAAATCAACCCCGAACACCACCCCCACACCTCCCTAAGATTTTTTTTTCTACACATAATTTGATTTTCTACTTTTATGAGAAAAATGAGATGAAAAAATATAGTAAACACGCAAATAAAATAAGCCTATTATATAAACTTAGGTTTTAAATAATTTTATTGTTAATTTTTGGATAACTTTCCAAAATAGTTTGCTTTCTAAAAATAACTATAGAATCACCATCCATTGATCGATTATATGTATGTATTACTACAATTATAAAACAATCATTTTCATCAGAAAAAAAAAAAAAAAAAAAACTAGTGTTAAATGCGAGTAACAAAAAACTTTGTAAATAACACAATCATTTTCGGGTGAATTTATTCCCAATTTATTTTAACATTTACACTCATGTCCATAAATTAAGGATAATTCAGAATCACACAGAAATTGATCTCTAAAATAAAAATTTCACCTGTGGAATGATCACACACATCTTGAAGAAGAATATGCAAATTACAGGAAACCACCAGATGGCGTGGATGGTACGTCACAATGACGAGAGTGTAAGAGAGGGGTATATAAGGAATGGTGGCAAAGAAGTAAAATTGTTCACAAGCGCTGTGAAAGCCTTTCAGTGCAAAAACCGCATAGTTATGGCACAAAGGAGGCATTTGGATGATGTTTTACGTGGCAGAATTATCGGACGACTGGAATGTGGGCGTACCCAGCTGGAAGTATCCGAGGAACTTGGAATCGCCCAGAGTGTCATCTCCAGGCTTTGGCAACGATTCCAAGATGATGGTAATGTGAGTAGACGTTACAGCACAGGTCGCCCCCGAGTTACAACGCCGAATGAGGACCGCTATTTGGCAGTTACTGCCAAAAGAAACAGACGGAGTACAGCATCAGACCTGTCTCGTCAGCTCTCTTCAGCTACCGGTACGACAGTTTCAAGGCAGACCGTGTACAGACGCTTAGGGCACATTGGTCTATATGCTCGTAGGCCTGTCAGATGTGTTCCACTTACCGCAACTCACTGTCGCCTGCGATTAACCTGGAGTAGAGAGCATGCATTGTGGACACCGCAACAGTGGTCTTGTGTGATGTTTTCCGACGAGTCCAGGTTTAGTTTGGAGTCTGATTCTCGCCGGACATTCATCTGGAGAGCGCCAGGTACCCGTTACCACCAAGAGAACAGCATTGAAAGACACCGTTACGGTGGTGCAGGATGGCTCGTTTGGTGAGGAATTATTCTTGGTTCCAGAACTGACCTGCATGTTCAGAGTGTAACGATGACAGGCCACATCTATCGGGATGTCATTCTGGAACAACATGTACGTTTGTTTCGGGGCGCCATGGGTGCTGAATTTGTGTTTATGGATGACAACGCCCGTCCTCACCGTGCAAACATTGAAGACGAATGCCTTCAATCGGAGGATATCACCCATATGCATTGGCCAGCATACTCACCGGACTTGAATCCAATAGAGCATGTGTGGGATATGCTTGGCCAACGAATTGCAGCCCGTCAACCCCCTCCCACCTGTCTACCGGAACTTCGGAGTGCATTGCTTGATGAGTGGTGTAATATTCCCCAAGATCAGATTGATCATTTGATACTCAGCATGCCGAGGCGTTCTCAGGCCTGTATTGCATCGTCCGGGAGACATACTCCGTATTAACCATCCTACTAACCATGTTATACTGTTTTTTGTAAATAGGTTCTTTTTTGAAATTTGGTCAAGGGAGTAAAACTTGCAATTTTTATTAATTATGTCAAACATATAGCATCTTTTTTGCTCTTTACTTTTTGTTTAATAAATAGACTTTACAAATAAGTCAAATTTGTTTTGCTTCTTTCTCTTTCTTTGCCTGAACTTCATTATCCTTAATTTATGGACATGAGTGTATTTTTCATAAAGCAGGACTTTGGCGGGACAGGAATGGAAAAGCGGACATTTTAAGGTTCTGTGGGGACAGCAGGACATACATGTAAAAATCCGGACCGTCTCTCCCAAAGCAGGACGTCTGGTCACTTTAACTTTACGGACAGAACTATCTTCTCTCCCTTACCGACTGTGGGTGGTCTGTGTTTAAGCTTCAGAGAATTAAAAGGCAAGACAAAACTATTTTGAAACTACACAATAACAGAAATAAAAGACAACAATTTTGAAAATCTAACAATTTCCACTCACAAAAAGAAAGAGTAAAAAACTTATTTTTAGTTTTGTTGCGGGGGAGGAAAAAATAAAGAACTTTCCGATCAATCATCTTTGAGCGACGGTAACCAGGCACAAGAAACACGTAAAAGAAATTATCGTCTGTGATCTCAACCACAGATGAAAACCTGTCGCTAAAACCAATCAACGGATTAAGTTATTTTCCGCAAGAGAAAATCAACTTTCAACATTGAATTTCTATTTGTTTTTTCATAGCTCTTATTGAAAAGGAAGAACTGCAATTTATCAGTTGTTTCGTGTGTCAGGTTATTCTTTGCCCTCATCTTATTGGCGTTATTAAATTTTGACAACAATTCGAAAAATGTCCATTCGTTCTCTCCAGATTTTATTTGGATGAGCAAAAGTCCTTTCTTAAAAATAAGTGAATGAATGAATAAATGTGCATTGCTGTACATGGTATAATACTGTATGATTGCTCGAACTTTGCATGAATAGAACAGCTACCTTTATTCATATATGTATAACAGCAAAATGCACAAAAACCTTTTGAGACATAAAAAAGAGGGGGAGAGGCGACTCAACGTTAAAAATCTGTAGCATAATAATATTTTTAAGTTAGTGTTAATGGAAATGCCACCTCTTCAAAGGTCATACTACTCTGGATGTACAGAAGGCAATGAGAAATGGGGAAAAAATAACGAAAATGTGGAAAGATTTCAATTTTCTTTAAAAATTCTGTAGTTCTTTTAGTTTAAGACAAGATTCTTGCGAAATACGAATGCTCGTTTCCTAAACGAACGTTTTACTACCCAAAGTTCGATAACTTGGATAGACATTTGAAAAGGGGAAGTCAAATTGAAACGAAACACGCGATTATCTTCCATAAAAATAGTGATGAGGCCTCCGAACCAACCGCACTACGATGACGAAGCCAGAGGCGTGCATTTGGGAGCAGTAGCCAATGAAAAAACATTTTGTGCCCCCCCCCCCCCCTCTAGAAATTTTTTACCCTATTCTCAAATTTGCTGTAGACAGAAAAAGTGTGATTTGAAAAAATAAAGTTGAAAGAAAACATCAATTTGAAAAAATTTAAACATTTCTTTAAGTTCTTAAGTCCTGCTATACCAGAGTTGGGCATCGTTACTCACAAATTGAGGTGTTCTAGAAAAATTTTATTTATTAAGTAACAATTTAAATTCCTTCAAAACACATCAAACTTAACTCATAAAAAGTATCGACGTTACATTTATATAATAAAACTTTTTTTGCTCGTTTGTTTAATTTATCTTGGTTAGGTTCAATATAAAGTAAAATTGTTAAGCTTTAGTTTAATAAACCAGTTCTTGATTCCATTAAGGCACATTAAAATAATGCAAACAAAACATAATTCAAAGAAGATATATAATCTTTGTTGATTTATATCTTCTTAGTTGATTTAAATAACTTTAATAAGTTATTAAAATCTAAAAAAGTAAAAAAGAACTATACTTAGCTATAACAAATTGACAAAAATACTTATTCGCTAGTTTGCCTTTAGGGGTGTATCAATCAATAGAACAATGTTCTGCAGGTGGAAACTCATTCCCAGAAATAGTTTGAATTATTTATTTTTCTATTTATGATTTGTTCACTTAAATTACACTGTTTATTTCCTTATACTTATTTAGAGCGCATTTGTCGTTTAGCGAATGTAAAAATATTTATAAAAATCCATTTATAATTAATGTGATGCTACAAATTAAAATTCAGACGGGACAAAAGAAGCTTGATAAAAAGACAGAAAAAGAAAAAAAAATGAAATACCGTATTTACCCACGTATAAGCCGAGAAATTTCGAACAAAAAAGAGGCTTTAAAGTTGGGGGTCGACTTATACGAGGGTCCTTAATTTTTAACTTTTTTTTTTTTAATCAGAAGTCAAAAATACCCTTTTATAAGACAAATGTTCTCTTCCTGCATTCCATAACACAATGACGTCTTTTCAGGTTGATTTTTATACCAGGAAGAATGTAGCGATAAAAAGATTGAAAACGTGTATCATGTTGTTGTTCTTGTTGAATTACGCAAGGGTTAGCTACGCAATGGTAGGGTGGCCCCCGCCCCCCGTAGAGGTCTTTCTAAGGGATCCTAACCCAATATGTGTACAAGATGAGCCGATGACGACGAAGGAATTTTTTGAATTGTTTGATGACTCCGATATTGAATCGGGTCTTGAATCAGTTTAACTTTGTATATTAGTATTTTGCCGTATCATACTGTCAGTAGTGTCATATTATTATTATTATTATTCATTATTATCACTTTGATTTTGTGTACTACTTTTGTATTGTCATTATTTTTATTATTGTATATTTAGTACTTTCTTTATTTACAGATGATTTTGAATAAATGTATTTAAAAAAATGAAAAGTTTCTTGATCGGGAAAGAGGTGGATCGATTTATACGCGGGATTTTAAAAAATTCAATTTTTTTTTCAAGAAAGTGGGGGGTCGACTTATACGCGGGATCGACGTATACGTGGGTAAATACGGTAATTCAACAAGTAAACGCAATAGGTAAAAGTAACTTACCTTGTATTTACGAGTGAAATACGACCTCAGTATTTTGTTTAAATGTTTTTTGTCCCCTCTGCAACGACTTTTTTTTTGGGGGGGGGAATATATATTTAAAATCCTCATATTATTCATACGCTAAATATCAATATCAATCATATAATTGATATACTATAAGAAATTCTCCTTATAAACATGCGTTCACCGGCTTATTAGCCTCACACCTATAGTTTCATCCTACAGCTTCAACATTGTTTTTTTTTTTTGTTTGTTTGTTTTTAATAATAAATTCAGGTTCTAGTTCTTCAATTGAACTCAACTGAAGAATCAAAAACAAATAATTTATTAAATCTTCGTTAGAATATTGTTTAAAGCCATATTTTATAACTGAAGTCTTCGGGCCTTTCTGCTTGCAAATTCATCAATTAAATCAGTGTAATTGAGTGAACGCACACTATCATTTTCTATTGATATTAAAGACAGTCCAACTAATCTTTCTTGGGACATAGTTGATCTTAGAGATGGACGCGAGACCATGCGATACGAGAAATAGCTCAGGTCTCGTCTCGTTTTCACATGGAAATATCGTCTCGCGGTCTCGTCATGCCCAAAATGTCTTTATTTTTACTTTCTTGTATGAAGTAAATAATGTACAGTCGTTTTACGTTTATCGCGGCTTCGCATATTGTCTTCATATCAACGGCGGATGGTGAATCTAGATTTTTATTTTATTTTTAGGGGGGGGGGACGCAAAACTTGAATATCACCAGAATTGCACGAAATATGCCGCGGTCAGATAAGAAAGCCATTTTATATACTGTAAATATATATCTCTAGGAGGGGAAACGCGACCCCTGCGCCCTCCCCTCGGATGAACCCTTGCTTCATATTTACTTCCGGGTACGAAGTATCAAAATGTGATTGCATGCAATGGAATCGCCTTACAAATTACTTTTAACACGAACTAGGGATGTTTGTGAGACGCACTTGAGAACAGGGCTGGACTGGAATATCGGGTGAACGCCCACTGGGCCGGTGGTTTGGTGCGCCGCAAGGGCTGTCTCGGGAAGCTCTAGATTCGATCTAAGGACAGCCTCTCGAAGCTCTAAATTCGAGAGCGACCGGCAAGGTCGTGACTCAAAATGTGCAAAGGGACATATCTTTGAACAATGGTTCCCCCATCTAAACTGCCTTTATTCTAATATATAAATAGTTATATGTTATATATAATTATTCTAATATATATATTATAATACATTAAGTTTGTTTGCTTTTCCGGTATACAATTCTATACTGTTAGAACGATAGGCTTGAAATTTTGTACAGATATATCTCGTCATACACGATGGAGATGGGGGTCGGTCCGATTGAATCGCCCAGGCCGTTTCGGAGGCCCAGTTCGGCCCTGCTTATGAACCAACTTTTACGTCTGATTGTTAAAATTATAAGTGTTTTTTGTAATGTTGTTGCAAAAAGGACCCAGAAAATTCGGCCTAGGACACCAATTGTTAAACACAGGTCTTTGAATGCTCCAGCTGCAGGGGTAACTTCCTTAATAAACGTGTTTTAGCTACACTCGACACGTAGAAACATTAGACTAATCTGAGAAATTCATTTTTTAAGATAAGGGTAATAATTAAAAATTTCCATTTGAAAGTTAATTCTAAAATCCCCGTTTTCTTGGAGTACCGACTTGTCGGCAATGTCTTACATACCAGAGAGGTACTGATTTTAACCATGTTTGCCAGTTTTAGCGCGAGATCGAGGGAGCTGAGCCGAGGTATCTTCTCGCACCCGGAGGTACCGTTTTACACTGAAGAGCCAAAACAATATGGCCACCTACTCATCAACGCGTTACGCCTCCTTTGGCGTTCAAAACAGTTGCAACTCGCCTGGGCATGGATGAGACGAGTTCTTGGTTCAGCTGAAGACAGGTTGTACCAAATATTTAAGCAGCGGTCAAGCAAAATTGAGATATTGGAAAATGGTGGTGTTTGAGATCTGAGCTGCTGCTCCATGCAATCCCAAAGATGCTCTATGGAATTAAGATCCCGCGAGTTAGGCCAGGACATTGATTAGCATTCATCAATACGCACCTAGAACCACTCCAGCACAATTCTAGCCTTGTGACAAGGCGCATTATCCTGTTGGGAAGACATATGCCATGTAAGGGTGAAACTGATCCGCAATGATGTTTACATAGCCCGCAGAATTCGTGGTCTGTTCTACCCCAACTACACCCAGAGCAGCCCAAGAGAGCATCCCCCAAAGCATAATACCACCGCCACTGTATAGCCAGCAGTAGAAGAGGGGAGTAGCTGTTCTCCTGGAAGACGGAAATTCGCGGCGGTGGCGCGGGAAAAATTTTGAAAAAGAGCATAATGAAAATGACTGTATGCATACAAATACACGCACACACATCATACTATATAGTTACCCTTATCCTTGACTCACTTACTCTCTAACAATTCCGGACAACCACTCGAAGATCAAACTTTTACCGACATTACTCTTAGAAGATTAAAAAGTTCAAAAATATTAAAAAGCATAACAGCGTAATAACATCTACACCGTTTGTACGATCCGCTTCAAGTTTTTCATAATTACGTATTGAAATGTAAAAAGCAATCTGCGCTACTTTAAGAATCTGAAAATCCACCCTTTCCCTCATTTTTAAGCAATTTCCGCGCTTTCCATCTCTATTTTATTTCCGAGAGTAAAAAGAGTGAATCATTTGTGTGACAAAATTAGCTGTTTCAAGTGACAATGACGTCATACTGAAATTATGGATATCAGGCTTTGAAGGGAAAATCCCTTTAAAATTGTTTTTGCAGATAACATAGTTTAACTATTTTTCATTAAAAATGATCGTCTGCTTGAAGCGTTGATGTAAGAGGGGTTGTATACAAAAAGATCGGTTGAATGAGAAAGTTTCTGCACGTTTCCAGAAGAGCATGAAATTTGCTCTGAGTGCATATAATAAAAATTGAATATGAAGTTATTTATTTTAGGTGGACGAAGATTAAACATATTGAGTACAGACATATTTTTGTCAAATGTTTTTCTAGCTCCCGTTGTAATTACCTCCACAACGGATTTTGACTATATTCATATGTATAAATTAATGCTAAAATGCAATTTTTTAAGACTATGAAAACTTAGTCCTGAGTATGATGTTCTGCTGTGTTGTTGTGGGATTCCGGCCAATTAGCTACACGTGGGTTCTAGACCGAGGAGTAGGTTGCCCTACATGAGGGTCCTACTATGGGATCCTAACCCGTATTTACGATAAGTTTCGGAGGAAACCTCAGAACAGTTAGGTCGGCGGACGCGACCTGCTTGTGAACCAGGCACCTTTCGTCTCCCAGTTCAAAGCACTACGCTCTCGGCCACTGGTGAGACTCCTGAATATGAGTTTGTCGTTGTAGTACACATATAAAATTTTTTACTGGAAAACTGAAACAATGATAGATTTTCTCAAAATCGGATAGGTTTATGTTGGTTATATAGCACATTCACGATACATTTAGTTATCGGTATACGATTGATATATTATGTGCTTTTTAGCGGTTCTTTTTTTTTTTTCTTTTTCCTCCACAATCATCTCATGAACCATTCCAAACTTATTATGTTCTTTTGAGGTATAATGCAATGTTTAAACAGTTTTTAAAGCAATCAAATTACACCATTGACTCAAAAAATTTAAATTGTTTCTTTTACAGACCGAATTCAGATAAGGCATATGTACGATAAATGTTGTGAAGGTTGATGCGGGTGCGAGGTAAAGTAGTCAAAATAAAATGAGAATAAGTTGATGCGTTTTTAATAAATTTTTAATTACTCAAAAATGCGTGCCGCTTAGGGCGAAGCGACGAAGCGAAGAGAGAGAGCAAAAAAAAAAATGGGTTACATTAAAGAGGCGCTCACACAAACTGCGCCAAGGACGGTGCCAAATAAATTCACGCCAAATGCGTGGGTAAAGCGATACAAAACCGTTTAGGACTCAACATACCCCCCGACATTGAAGGGTTCAAACACTTCAATAATAAATAATTAACATAAAATATTTGCCATTACAGATAAACAATGTTACAACAAAACAATACAGTGAATAACAAAATACAATAGGGTGAAACAATGGTTATACAATTCGTAG